>JARJDW010012385.1:0-11117 GCA_030264715.1 Adinopsis sp. GC000173
TAAATATATTTAAACATTTCATAATTGGTGTTTATTCCTGTCAATGTTGAAATGTGCAATCAAATTAATTACAATTTTAAAGAAATAGCAATTAATTTATGGAATTGCAGCAAAATTAAAATAGATCGCTTATCGATTAGATTGCCTAATATGTCACTGTCATAGTGTTGAAATTTAGACGACAATTCATTAATGTGGTACAAAATTATAGCAGTAGATCGAGGAGTTGTATTAATTAAAAATTGTTGCATAGTCCAAAAATTTCTCTTTTAATCAATGTTTTAATCAACAATTTTTTTTATGGAATACTTACTGCATTCTTCTTCCTGAAGACGCAAAGCAGCAAACACTAAAACAAATAATTGATTAATTAGTTTAAAACAAATCATGCCTTAGATAGTAAATAATATATATAAGTACCTATTATTATTTATTAATTTTCTTATCGAGCATCTATATAATACATAAAAATTAATTAAAGTTTGTAACTAATATAAAATGACGAAAAAGAATATTCAAGTGCGGCACTATTTTGAAATGAGCTGGTTTAAGTATCTTGGGGACGAGGAAACAACAAAGTAAAATATTAAATAAATGTAATTTTTAATTTTTGCAAAGCAACGGAGGAATAATTAAATCAATTTGGTTCAAGAACGCTATGAACGAGAGGATCAACAGTAAAAGTTATAAATGAATGATTATTTTTAATTTTTTTCAAAGCAAATAATATTAAGACGCTTTCTTCCAGAGATTTTTATGTTGAACTTGAAAGTAATTTTCCTTGAATTTCTTTAAAATACTGTGGAAACAATTAAGAAATTGTCTAAACCAGTGGATACACGATAGGGTATAAAGAAGTTCAGAAAAAATTAGTTATCATGGCAAAAGAAAATGATACAATATGTTATGATCACCCCCCAACATGTTTACTAGCGTTGGCGTCGCGTTGGGGCTTAGTAGTATACGGAGTAGTATATGTATACGTAAAACTTCGTATATGAAGCTAATAGTAAACAATACAAAGTCGGTAAGAGGAAACACGATGTATGTTGAATTACTTCTTAGAGTATTTTATACTTATATAAAACCGCAGCTTGTTACTCTAAAAATGATTTAAAAAACCACAAGAAAGTGTTGATTTGTATAATTGAACTTACACTTTTTAATAATAGGTATGATTACGACGAAAATAATTACAGTTAAAAATTATTCTTAATTTACATGACAGAAAATTTCAACTTCAGAGTAGTAATCATTTGATTTGATATCGCAGTTCTCTTTTATATTTATCACTACAGTTTTGTTTTTATAGCAATGACGATGTCGCCAAACCAAATAGAAATCCAGCTAAATACGATATCATAGAAAAGATGATAATGGAGTTTACTTACACCGGCAATCCGTCTTTCATCGTCGTCGAAGATCGCCGAACGCTTCCTTCTCGATTGCACCGATTGCACGTTGAGCGTATCATGAAGCGCCTTCAATTCATCCTCATTGAGCGATTCCAATGCTTCTAAACAATCAAATCGACACCGCGATGAGGTGAAAATGAAACAAAACAACAACAAATAAGAGAATGTTAATTAATAGATAAATTAATTACCTCCTATGTACGCGTGATTTTTTTCCTTACATACTTATTTTATCTTATTATTTAAATTTATTCCTTTGGCATTGAATTTACAGTTTAATTAATTACCACCGCATTTAATGTATTTGAGATTGAAGCAGAGGCAAGGAAAGGAAAAAACGCATTACTTAATTGCCGCTAATTGATTATTTCTTTTCACCCAAAAATCCCAGCGTTTAGGATGTGAAATTAAATAATTTGTGAATAGTTTTTGCTTGAAACGGACATGAATCAATTCAATGGTTTTGCGTGTGAAGGAATGAGATTCGGGCTTAGTTCAACATGCAATGATGTTCAGTTTAATTAATTACCACCGCATTTAAGGCAAGGCTACCCCTTAAAAATAGTTCAAATCTTTAATATATAAAAAGCAAATATCTCTAAAAACCATATTGTAGAAGACTTTTATAATTTAAGGATATATTGGGTTTACAAATTACATCTTTGGGTACTAAACAAAGCTGACCAAACTGAACTATTTTTATCTTTGAAGTAAATTTTTGAGGAAACCAGGCTACCAATCTTTATCTGCTGTAGAGGAAATTACTACTTATCAGAAACCCTAGGACATGTAATACATGCATACTCACTGGAAAGATGTAACTATATTTATTGAGTTCAAAAGTGAGAAAAACAGATTTTGATAATATCAAAGCATTAGTGTCCTAGCTTTTATTATTATAAAATCAAAAGCTTTCTTTTTACACATCGATATCGTGTTTAATTTCTGTTTGAGATTGGAGCAAGCAAAGAAGGAAGAAAACGTATTACTTAATTGCCGCTAATAATAGTCATTGATTATTTATTTTAACTTGAAAATTCCATCATTTACAATTTTAAACCCAAATTAAATTGCAAATGTTTTTTTGTTTTAAACGAACATAAATCAATTCAATGATTTTGCGCGTTTATGAATAATTTAGCGAACATTTTTGTTTGAAACGAAAACATGCATCCTTTGAATGGTTCTTGTGCGTTTTTATGAATATTTTAGCGAAAAAATGAGGTTTAGGCGTAATTCAACGCGATGTTGTGCGATGATTAATTTTCCTATTGTTTTATTATAATGTAGTTTTGGATGATGTTGTAGATGATAAATATAAGAAAATTCGAATTAGATTTTGATGTTATGATTATACTTTGAATGATTGCGATTGTGAAATTGTTGCGCAATCGCCGCATATGTTGTTGATTCTCCCACCGAAACAATTATTATTAAATTCATTTAAACGCAAATTTAACTTTGAGTTACACAATGGATTATCAGTAAATAGTTATCCGCATTATTATATAAAAAATTATTTAGATCGCTTATCGCAATTTATAAAAAGTAATCAAAATCTAAAGGAAAATTCTTGCATTTTTTAAGTGTTTATGCACTTGTAGTCAGTGATGACCCTGGCAGTAATAATTAAAGTTCCAGATTGGCATAAAATGTGTACCAGATTGGGAAATTGCGTAAAAATTTAAGATAGCACAGTGCAACAAACACAAGCAAAAAAAGGTAGAGGTGCAGGATAATCGTTGTTTATTCTCACACTGAAACAATTACGTATTTAATTGATTTAAAAGCGAATCTTACTTAAATTATACAAGTTTATCAGTAAATGTCAATCTGTATTATCGTAAATTTATTTTGATTGATTATCGAATTAAAAAAATGTAATTAAAATCTGAAGGAAAATTGTTGCGTATGGTAAGTTTTTTTAGTACGAGTATAGTCAATTAAAATGCCTTATTTGTATAATTTAAGACAAAAACTAAAAGAAAAAAGTGGAAGTTCAGATGAAAAAATATTGAAAAGAAAATATTGTTTTGCTTTCAGATCAAACGGATGTCATAGATGCAGATAGTTTGTCCTCCAAATAAATTTTATACGACGTTTGGTCGAAAATAATATTAAAAAAGTGAAAACAATTATTGTAATCATTAAAACTTGAAGAAAATGGCAGGAAACATAAATATTTTAATGAAACTTGTGGAAATTGCTTCACATTTTTAGAATTTAGAACACTTTTGTTTGCTGTTTATTTTTCAAAGGGCAATGAAAAATTATAAATTGTTCTGACAAATGTTGTAGTTTTAATATAAGAATATTTAAAAAAATGTTAATATATTCGCACCTAGAAATTTGGCTTCTAGAGTTTAATATCTCTAGGTTTCGAACATGAGCATTGAAAAGAGATTTCTTATTTCAAAATGATTTTAATTTTGCATTACATTAAAATTTCATTGTTCAAACGATTTACAAGTAAATAAAATTGAACAACAATGCAATTTACTTTTTACATAAAACTTTGCAGTATCATTCAACCATCGACTGTCGTTAATTTTTATTATGCAAAAATTATCCGATCATAAAAATCTAATGCATAACATACTCGCTAATTATTGCAGCAAGAGTGCAAAAATGTAATTTCAATTTTTATAATAATCCCTCCGCAGCCTTAAACCAAACAGATAATACATCAATCTATAATTAGGTAATAAAAATTTCATTATTTCCACTCTCACCACGTTATATTTTTATTTTTTTAATTTTAAATCAGCTCGCATTATGTACGGACGGAATATATTTGCGGTCATAATTGCACTAATAATCGCCGGCGATTTTGTAATGCAACGCTACAATTTCGCGCATTCATTACTATCCTCGCCATGGCGTGAAAACGGCGACGCGTGTTGTAGGCAACCAAGCAAACATGATCGGATGTTCTTGGCGATAAATTTACGAAACGAAGCAATTAGGACTAATAGTTATTTTGTAAAATTGTTGTCTTATTTCACAATAATCAACCTCAATTAGACACGATTAGCGATAAAAGGTGTTTTTTTGTGTTGAAGAATGGCAATAATAAAAATGATATATTGTTTTGCTGGATAATTCTATGATAAATAATCGAATTAACAACTTACACTTAGCTAAAAAGTCTTTAATTTTAAAATGATTGGGCAGGTATGCTATAGTTTATGTAGGTAATACTCAAACAAGGGAATTAAGTATTTACCTTCATAGATTCATTATTTATCTGTTCATTTTAATGATAGAAAATGAATTTTAGTCCGAGTTAAGCAAAATATGCTTAGAAAATTTTTAGACTGTGAGATATCCTAGAGTAGTTACGCCAATGCAAAGAGAATTATAGATACCCACTATTGGCAGATTTTTTGTAAATTGTATAGATTAATATTTTTACTACCAATTACATTTGCCATAACTACTCTACATCTCACAACTTGAAAATATTATATAGTCATAAATTTTCGATTTTATTCTTTATTGTTAGATGAATTATTTATTAGCATTCAATTAGGCAAATAAAAACATGCTTTTAAAATTATTAAAAGTTGTGAATTTATTTTACTGCGGATTAAGTGTTATTTATTAAGCATATTTTAATGTAGAAAAAATATTATTTAGAAGCTTTATGATTAATTACTTTTACGCTTTGATACATTATTTTTTTTTTTTTGTTAGTTTTAAGACTGTAATCACTCACCCTGTACACTTTTTAAATAACTGGACGTGAGCATATCTACAAATAGAGTATAATTTACACAATTATAAATTCTTTTCTATTTTGCTTTTTAATTTAATGAAATTTCTTTTAAACTCAAATTTTATACCTATTTAATATTAATTCATGAATGTTTTCTAAAACAGTAACAACATTCTACGTTCGTTATTATTTTAGATGAGGAGAAATTTGAGCTAATAAATAGACGGTAAATACCATTTGTAATAATTTGCATTACTAAATTTATTGGAGTGTCACATCAGCTTTAAAGTAATATAGAAAAAGAATAAAATTTCCAATAGAGGTATGTACGATTGTGAATACGCACAATTAGATTAGAAAATGAAAATATGAATAAATAATGATAATAAATAAAATTGCTTATAGTTTTGTACAATAAAAATTTTACTTATTATTGTGCTAAATTTTGTTGATCAACTTTTCTTTTTTACAATAGATTCAGCGACAACGTAAATTATGACCATAAATTGATGCTAATTGCTGATGTTACATTTTATTTATTTATAAAGTATACACGTATTATTTTTGTGAATACGCACAACTTGAATAGAAAATGAAAATATGAAAAAATAATAATAATAAACAGATATACTTATAGTTTTGTACAATAAAAAATTCCCTTATTATTGTTTTCAATTTTGTTTATTTAACTTTTCTTTTTTTAGATAGAGCGAAATAACGAGCATAAATTGCTGCTAATTGTTGATATTACATTTCATTTATTTGTAATAGTATACATTCAAACAATATTTTTTGTATGCATGTGTGCGGAGGAAGTTGCTTTTACAAACAATTTTCAAAATGACGTATAAATTGCAGTGAAACAACAACAACATATCATTGCAATGTGCACTTAAATGCATCTTTAAACATTGTATGGTGTTAATTTAATTGTTGTAAATTATGCTATTGTTTGAATATCAATCTAACGATCAGAAACGTTGTCAAAGATTGAATACAGATCGTAGTACAATATTTATAAACTGTATCTNAACTAAAAATATAAGTAATTTATTTACATAGATTTACTTGATAATAATAATAATAATAGGCAATACTTAAATCTGCATATTTCAGCAAAAATATCAATAATTAAAATTACCTGTTTGTTTTTTTAATTTAATTTTACGAATTTGGGTATTACAATATATTATTAAATTACTTTTTCCAGAATTTACATTACATACAAGGTTTTCGTGGAATGTTGTGGGAACGCTTCCGAAATTAAGCAATTATTCAAACATTCTTGAGCGTTTAAGTGAACATTTCTATTTTATTAACAATTTTAACGCATTGTAATTGCCATTATATTTAATTATTTCACCTAAAGCTAAATTTTGATGCTTTCAAGTTTGCACAACAAAACGCTGCTGTTGTTCTTGTAAAAAAACCAACAACACAATTTAAAATACAGCGGAAGTCATTTAATAAAATTGCCTATATTTTTTTAAATCATAGAATACAGAAAGAAACTGGTACATTTTGTATTTGTTAAATTACGCATTAACAATTCTTTTATCAATAAATGGTTTATCTAAAATTGCAATTTAGCAATACTAAAACTTCTCTAAAAAAATTTAGTAACAAAAATAAATTAAAAAATTTCACGGTTTTGTAATTTAAGTAAAGTAAGTGTAATAAAATTTAAGTCAATACTATTTAAAAAATGTTGTGAAGTGATGTAATAATAACAAGAAAATACCTCTATTTTTTAAATTATAAAATGCTCCAGAAAGAAACTGGTAAATATTATAATTATTTGTTAAATTGCGCATTAATAATACTTTTATAAATAATTTTAACTGCTAATTTATCTAAAAACTCATTTCCAAAATGTTAAATAACAAATTGAAATCAAAGCGTAATATTTTCTAAAAGATCTTTGAAGTGACATAACAATAAGAATAAAATAATTGCAGTTAAATTAAGCATTAATAATTTTAGGAAAATTGCTTACAATTTCATTATTAACTTCAGAGGCATTGTACCCCTTCGAAGGGATGCTACTCACACGCTTAATTCTCTAATTTTTTAATCACTTTTAGTGCGCATAATTTTAGTAACGTCATATTCCGCAAACAATTTTAAATGAAAATCCATAGATTATTTCCCTACTTCAATTGGCGTTTATTTAAATAGTCGTTTCTCTAGATGTTTTAAAAGCCGAATGTTTAAGAAACATGGAGATGTTAAAAAAATAATTTGGCGATTTAAAAATGAAAAGATTTAATAAAAAATTTGCTGTGCAATCTAATTTATTGTTTAAGGGCGCTAAAATAAAAAAGTAAGGTATAGCCAGTTACGCCTCTGGTGTTTAGGATATGGTAAGTAATAATATTTCTAATAAACGCCTAAAAAGCAAGATGTTGGCGTTTTAGCAGAGTGTGTACATATACATACATTAACTTTTTAATGGCACACTCGTATACCTACGAAGCTAATTACATATTGTGTATGTATGTATAAAATATCATAAAATTAAATTTCAAGTGTAATTACAGGCTCGCGCAGCACATCAAGCACTGGCGAAAAATATTAAAATGCAAACGTAAATATACGTATGTATGAAGAAACATTATATATTTACCGAAAACAATGGAATCTTTAATTTCTTCCTGACAAGTCTCAATAACTCTTTCAATGTCTTTCGGCGCCTTATCTGGTACATGGCATCGCAGCGTTTGCGTACTATTCTGCAACAACAAAAAAATAACACACACAACATGAAAAGCGAATGAGTTATCGTACACACACACATATCAATCAATCAATCAATCAATCAATTAAATCGCCGAAGTGAAATTCTCACATGAAGCAGCCGTTTTTTGTATGTGCAACGTTTTTCTGCACTTTCAATTAGGTATAATGAATTTTACGATTTAATATAATGTCGTTAAAACGCTATACGAATACGCAATTACGATTAATCATGTTTTGTTTTTAATTAAACTTTTGTTACACGGCTGTTACGTGATAGAACAACAATTAAAAGTTATAAAAAACAAAATAAAAGCTAAATATCAACTCTTCCATAAATCACGGTTACGAAATATAGAAATTTTACGTGTTTTTACACAAAAATGTTAATATAAATTAATACTTAATATTTATAAAAATGAATTAAATTAAACAATAGGTGTATACATTAAATAATACAAACAAATATTTTTATAGACATAATTTTGTGTTAAAAAATCAAGAATTAGAACCTCCTTTAAAAAAACGTATATATATTTTACCAAAAAAATTAAAAATTTAATAAGACCTTTATTTATGATTTTAATAGATTTTCAAGAATCGACATTATACCTACTCTAAAATTTATGTATTCTGATAAAATTAAATATTTCTAATGAAAATAAATAACATTTTTAAATTAAAACATTGATATTAGTTTACTTGTATGGCATTGCTCTTATTTTTAATACTCTATTAGATATCTACTATATTTTTTTAAATATAAATAAATAACTAATTTGTTATAGTCATATTTTATTTGATAACCTTTTTCATCAATAAAATTTAATTAGCAATGCAAACTATATTTTAAAAATTATAATAATTTTCATAAACAATAAATTATAATTTTTATTATTCATCTGTTTATTTAGTAAAAATCCCACTAATAAATTATCAAACACATATTTAAAAATTTAAATTAAAAAATTTGATTTATTTAAAGAAACATTCTCTCTTGTCACCTATAATTTTTGCATTTTATAGTTTGAAAATGTTTAATTATTTTCATAGGTAGATAGTAAGTACCTAACTATTTTTAATATTCATATTGTTCTTTAGTAAATAAATAAAAATACATGCTAACTAATTAACAAAAATGTATTAAAAGATGTTTAACAATATTTATTTTATAATACTACACCTATTAATTAATTTTATTAGATGTACCTATAAAAAAATATTGGCTCTCTCATGATATCTTTAAATTTTTGTTTTTCTAATTATTAACTTTTTTGAATTATATTTACCTTTAATGCTAGGGCATGAACTTCCAATGCAAACACACTCAAACAGCCGAACAGAAACACAACAACATTTAATTGACACATCTTGTCGCTTGCTCTAGTAGTTTACCACACGACAACTTTGCACAAAATGAGGCTAAATTTATTTAATACTAGAAAAAAAAGAAAGAAAGAAATAAAAAATAAATCAGCAAAACGAATTTCACTATATGGTGGCTTATTTCGAAAAGCAATGATTACTAGCGATTACAACAAAATTGTGTTTGATTTAAAAAAAAAAAACTCAAGAATTACATAATTATTTGAGAGCCCGCGAACTCTAGTTGACGCCACCTTGCTGCTGCTGCTTTTTCTTACGGAGCGCGCGCTCACAATAATAGAAAAGAAACAAATGAAATCAAATTTATTATTACGATTTATTAAATAATTATTGCTATTCATGGATGATGGGAGATAGAGCGAATTGTTTCAAGCAAATGTGGAAAATGAATGCATGCAAGGATAAAATTTGCATTTTTTATGTATTAATTTACAAACATAAACTTTCAATTTTTATACATACGAGTATATGTTATAATATATAGTAATTTGTTGTATATAAAGTAGAGTTAGGTTAAGTATATTTTTTACTTTCACATACTTATACCTAGTAATAATTAAAGCCGATTTTTTCTGCTGATGCTATTAATAAACATTAATTGATCGATTAATTACAAGTAATTACATACTTACAGCTTTTTAATGATAATATTTAGTGATTTTTGTAATTACTTATGACTTTGATTGCCTCATGATTGGTAATTTATAAAAATGTTGCTAAAAAGTTTTATAATATTCAGCTTCACTACAAAGTTGCTGTTTTAATAAAATGTTTCAAAGTTCATTCTTTGATAGAGAAAGATTTAAACTGAAAAGAAAGAAGAAATTTTTTATGTTTTTGGGGATCTTACGAGGGTTGTGATTCAAAAAGACGCATTTTTCTTTAATGGTCAATAAATTTAACAGTTATATTCGTGTGTATATGTCCTTTTAAGAGCTTATTGAAAGAACATTGTTTAGTATTCGTTAAATTAAATTAAATTCGACATAAAACAAGAGAAAAAATAACGAATTCCAAGTGGGTATTCAAATTAACTATTTGTTAACTAATTGCCTTTACGATCGACCTAGAGTCTAAGTCTAGTCTAGGTCCTAGACTATTCTATATTACCTGTTGGCTATCATATATAAGTAATAAGTAGGTATTAAGACCGGGGGAGGTTTTTGTTTTCAAGCAACAAAATTGCATTTTTATCTGTAAATGTAATTAGAGCTTTTTGTATGAAATAAAAGTACGTCAAAATTATACTACCTATAGCACTTTTGCTTCTACTCAGTAATCTTCAACAACTTTAAGATTTAAAGCCTATAGATGACTATACCTATTAATATTTGTAATGATTGTATTGTGTTTACATTTACTTGAGATCCTGTTTTATCATACATATCTTACTTGTATCCATTCTAAAAAACCTTTCACAAAATAGATTATTCCGTATTGTTTATGCTTAAAGTTATAAAATATTCCTACCTACAATCTTTATAGCGGAAATGCAAGTTTTTGCAGAACACTTTAATATCCTTTTTATGCAGGTTTTATCTATTATTCATTTTTTTGTTACCTTTTCAATATGATATAACTAAAAATTATGACGATTTAATGGCGCAATTATATGTTTTATGTTAATTTTAATATACGTTATATAACTTCATGGTTTTCCTTATTGTTGTGGTTGTCAAATATTTGAATATTCTCACTGCTGCTCACTACAGCAATCGCAAGAAAAACATACGTGGAACGGATCAAGGACTGCAAAGTGAAATAAACAAGGCTATTCAATAACAAAATAGAAAATAACTATTTATTCAAGTAAGTACTTACAAAAATACATTTTCATTAAATTTAATACAATTTTATCAGCT
>JARJDW010012389.1:0-46890 GCA_030264715.1 Adinopsis sp. GC000173
TTTTGAATCGATTAGCATTGGAATCATGTAAATATCTTTAAAAATGGGCGAGTTATTTAAAAAAAAAAATCTATTATTTTATTGCTGAAACTTATTGCTAACTTCACATCCGTGAAGTGATTGAAGGATGATTGAAGAGACATTTCAGTGATAAATTTAAAATAATTCTATTACTTTTAATTTGATAATGATTCAAAATTATTACTATGCCATTAAACCCAATAAAATTGCAATAAATATTTTGAATTTCGATCCCTTAAAATTGCCTATTAATGAGAAACGTATCGAAAAACGACATACTCTAACGACTTTTCGTCGTACAAGGTAAATTATTTCATTTTAGTTGATCATCATTTTTAAAGACATTATAAATATTAATTCAAACTCGTTAATAATCAGATTATAATAAATTTTATGTTTTTTTTCCACCCCTCAAACAGGCAATAATTTATTGCCCTTTCTTCCATGAAGCGAGATATTTAAAATACTTGAGCGATTAATTTTTATTCACCGACTTCAATTTCATATTCATATACACTATACGATTTGATTATTCATTAGTGGATGATTTGAAAAACGTGTAATTAAATCGTTTAATAACGCAAGAAATTAAAAAATTATTTATTATTCAAATTGCCTTTTCTTATTTTCACCGAATAATTAAGAAATTCTAATATAAATTAATAGCCAAAACTAATAATAAATTAGCGCGCCGAATTGATTATTCATACATAAACCGTTATTCAAAAAAAAAAAAACTAGTAGGTAATAATAATGAAAAAAAAATGTAATCTATTGTAACATAAACATTAATTCAAAAATTGTGTTATAGACAATTAACCTAATTAATAATAAACGTACCATTATTGTTATACGTTTTCCCATCGTTACCATCATCACTAAACACTAATCGATTCGATAAAAGCACACAAGCGATTACAATACACACCGCCGTCGAATGTACGTTGCTGTTCAAATACATATTTTTTGGTTTCGAATTTGTCCTGGGAGTAAATCACATAACACTAAGAGCACTATAACATAGACGCACAATGTTGTTGAGGGCAGCAGGCAAAGAGGGTGCGTTGCACACGTAATAATTTTGTTCAACAATTACACATACACAACAGTTATAAATAAGCAGCGCCACAGCATATTTTCATAATCATCGTCATCACCACAAGAAGCATTCTTCTTACTGTTTTGCTGTGCGAGCTGTGAGCGCTGTGGCCGGTCAGCGGTCTGATACGTGGTTGGCCTCCACTACCTACCTACCTACCTTCTTTCCTCCTAAAACCTGCAGAGAATGGACAAGTAACTCTATAATAATATAAAAATCTCTCTCTATGCCCGCGCTGACTGGCGTGCTGCTATGTGTTGAATAAAAAAAGCAACAACAACAACGCGGCACGACGACGACGATGATGATGATGATGACGCTCCTTCTTCCACACACAAACATCCACACACACACACACAAACTCTCTCTCTACTACACCAGCAACAACTAAACAACACCGTTTGCTCGTTTTTCTAATCAAATTCTTCCTTCTCAACGATGATGATGAAAAATATTTGGCGTATGAGTAAGAGGAGCAAAGCAAAGTTTTTGTGGATGTGCGCACAGGTTACCACACTATTGTTGTATTGTTTTTGCCCCAAGACGACCGTGTCCCTACCACCTGTTTTGAGGGCAGCAGGTATGTTGCTCGTTAATTTATTGCCATCGAATATATGTGGTATGGGGTTTTGATGACATAATATGATACTACCGTCTTGGTTTGTTAACTACAAACGAGGAGAAGAAGACGACGACGACGACGACGACGATGATAAAGAAAAGGAAGGCTGTGCATTGTTGGCGATTAAATTTTCATCAAGTTTTGTTGTAATACCACCACGTTTTGTTATTTAATCCGAAATTGTGGCAGGTCATTGTCATACTGGCAATTTGGCGCGTACGGTTCGCTAGAATATTAATGCTTAAATAATTGTGTGATGATAGAAGATGTCCCCAAAAATACAAGTAATAAAAATACAATTCTTACAAAATGATGCAAATTTGGTGGCTTTTGTTTTACGTTGATTATAACCTGCTGGTTTTTGGTCATTTCCGCTTTGTTCTGCGCTTTTGTTGTTTTATGCAAATTCTTACCTTGGCGTATCTTTTGTTGATAACGCGTGTTGTTTCAAATTTGCCAACCAAACATATTTCTCATACTGAATTGCTGTTTATTGATTAAAAATTATCTAACAAAAAAAATTGATAAAAATACATTGCTCATTACAAAATGTAATCGCAAGAACAATGCAAAATTCGCATTTTGCAAGATTTCTCTCAGATAAGAGAGTGCATAATTATGCGATGTTTTAATAATACCGATTAGTTGCAATTTTTATTTTAAGTATTTACTGTTATGCACTGTTACAATGAAATAGCATGAGCTAATGAATAAGTTATGGTCGTTTTTTCTACGTGAAAAAAAAAAGGTATACCTAATGTTCACCTTCAACCCTTCGTTAATACTATGTCATTATTGTTTCTAGATATTACATAACTTATTGGTACAAAAACTGATTAATTTTTGATTGTTAATCTTAATACTGCCTACTATCAGTCCTCAAACGTCGGTCCGAATTTAGAAAGACTCTGCAAATGCCTAGAAAAGCTAAACAACAATTTATTAACCAACCCAAGATGATAAGAGATCGTACAATTAGTTTTAATGCCGATTAGTTGCATTTTACTGTTATTTAAAATACAATATTATATTTATAGATTTATTATCGAAGATATGTATTAGCAAATTGTTTCCCTCATATTTGAAGTACGGTTAAAAAAAATGAAATTTCGTCCTACATATATTTGATATAATGTTATACCATCATAACGTTAGTTTTTATGCGCGGCATCGATATAATTTTTTTTAGAAAATTGCTGACCGTGCCCACCATCCTCCTCATCCTCGTCTAAATTCACAAAACGAAACAAAAAAAAATGGAAATAAAAAATAAAAACAACACGGGGCAACATGGAAGACAAGCTATAATATGTTAGGAGTGGTCATGTAAAAACCGTGGCTGGAATTTACCTGAAAATGATTACTAAATAAAAGACGTATATAGAGAAAGAGAGAATGGGATAAAAAAACGGCGTATAAAATTGCTGTTCTGCTGCTACAAGGGGATATACTTGTTACAATATGCATGTGTGTGTGTGTGTGTGTGTGTCTGTATGTGCGTTCGATTGAAAGAAGCAAACACGTATCGCAATTTTTAACACAGCCACACACACATAAAATTTTCGCTCAGAATATAATATTCTGTTTTGCGAAACGAAACGTGTATGCATCAAATGATCGATTAATTGTATTATATATATTTAAGAATATTTTACGAGCGTGGTACGCGCTTTTTTAAATAAAATACGTGACAGTTAAATGAAATATTATTCAGCGAGAGAAAAAATGGTTATTTATGATTGTTATTTGAAAAAAAAAGAAAGAAAAATGAGTGAATAAATCGATATAAACAGTTATTTTTAGCGAAATTAATTAAATAATAATAAAAGACAGTGTGCCAAGACCCCAATTGCCATCCAATTAAAAATTTAATAACAATTAAGCGAATAACACAATTAGGATTATACCTATATATATATAAATAAACAATTAAATTATTATGGGAATGGAAATGAATCACTGGGGTAATTAACTGAGTATTTTCCTAGTATGGAATAGTAAAAAAGCTAAGCACTTTTAAAGAAGAAGAAGAAGAAGAAAAAACAGTGAGCTTTATCATTGCGCTGGTCCCATTTGCGATGCAAGCAGGCCAGGCAGCCAGCCAGACGCACCATAAATTGCTTCATTGTTGATTTTCCCAAAGATCTTATTAAAAATGCATTTTGTTGCATTTTCTTATCATAATAATATATCTTATCTGTAACAACCTTACATATCAACATATGTATGCATTATATGACACACAATATTTATCTTTCACATTCTTTTTTCTTTCTTTCTTTCTCTCGCTGGCTGCTTTTTTTTATCAGCACACATTTAATTTCTTCACAATAAGTCATAACGACAACGCTTCTTGCCTCATCCGTTTGTTTCAATTGTTCCCAAAGCGGAAAATCTAGCTAATTTACTGACTAGTAGCTATCGCGCCAACATGATAAAACTTTATTCAATATACTTACACACATTTTCGTAATGCATTGTTAAATTATGTCACACAAAGAAAAAACGTGGATAACTAATCGAAGAAAACAATAATCGAGTGAATAAGTTTCTTGGAAATTAAATCAACAATCAGAATGGAAAAATTGAAAACATTGATTTTCTTTTTTTTATGTACATATTCTGCAATGTATATAAAAAAAGGGTGTTTCCAGAAGCATCGCGTGTTTTAACATTTTTCTAATAATTTTTAGTGCCCAACTTTCATTTTTAGTATCTTCCACATTAAATTTTCGATGCATTTATTAAACATCAAATCATTAAAAAACAAAATCAAATTGTGTGTTGAATGAAATGAAATCTAAACAAAAAGTCTTTAAAAACTGCGCGTAATTTATATTGTATGCGTTAATTGTGTAACACTATGCAAGATATTAATTTTCTTATAAATTTAAATAAAAAAAGGATTGTCGCTTTCCTTAAATATACTATATGACAATTAACGCCAACAGAAATTAGTCATCATTAAAACCAATAGGATGTATTTTGTCATTGTTGGAGAAAGTGAAACGCCGTGGTTCTTTTATTTTGGAAATTTCATTAAATACACCCTTGAACTATATAAATGCGCGAAAATTACCGGCTGGTGGTTGCTCAATAATACTTAGAAAAATTATCTGCCATGTATGCTATTGTTTATTCAATAGGTACTGTTGGTTGTCTACAACATTCAATATAAAAATGTCTCAGCTCGTTGAAATCTAGAATAAATTCGACACAACATTCATGTAATAATCATGATGTGCTAATATGCTAATCTGTTTTAGTGGCGTCACTGCCAAAAGTAGCTAGACGAGATATAAACAATAATAAAAATCGGATACCAATTTTTGGTCAGGATTTTTAAAAATGTTGTTGTAAATGACTCTGTGAATCGATAGCTTAACTAAATTTCTTTAAATTCTTCAAACTTTAATTAAACTTAAAGATAGAGGGAGTTGATTGTATTTAAATTGATTTAAGCTTCGTTACTCTATGATTTAAGTAACAAACTTTATACTTAAAGCAAAAGCATTAAAAATATTACTATTTTTATTCAATTAAAGTTAATTACTTTAATTGAAAATTTAAGCAAACTGCATTTTGGCACAAATTATTATGAAAAACAGGCAATAATTCCACATACTTTCTTGAAACGTTGAAGCGGTCGCCTCACCTAAAGAAGACTTATTTTAGAAAGAATTATAATCTTCAGTATGGTGCTGCCGTTGTCGCATATGCGGAATACTTGTTGAAACATTTTGTTGATGCGATAATATCGCGCGTTACATTGCCGATGCGAATTTAAACAAGCGCAATCAGAGAGCAAACGCACTCGTTGCAGCATGTAAATAGCAATGAAATTGTGCATGTTTTTTATTTAAATCGATTTAATTGCAACTTTCCATCGTGATGATCAATCTAATTACGCCCAACGAATACGAATCGGAATCGTGCTATTGATATAGCACGGTGATTTACCGACTTTTTCCAATTTTTTGCAACTTTTTATACAACTGTTTCATGCATGCTTGACTTTTTCACGGATAATCGAATAAGTCATCGCATAATCGAGAATTAGAAATTTAAAGCCATGTGTGTGGATTCAGCTGTGCATCGCCAATGTGTGGGCAAAAAGAAAAACCAAACAACAACAACAACAACAACAACAAGTGTTGTTTGATCAGTCAAGTGGACCGGTGGACTAGAAACATCGCACTAATAATGGCCACAAGAAGTCGCGAGCGCGCGCGCACGCTGCTGCGCGGCCATCCATCAACGGGGGGCCTACTTTCTTCACCAGCCAGCGCCACAAAAATCGAAAAGGAGGAAGCAAGGCAGCTCGGCACGACGATGAGGACGTGTGTGTTTATATACGAATGTATATGTGCAACACTATCATTATCCATATATTTAATCAAACCGATTGGTGATGATGATGGTGATTTGGGCGACACGTGCCGCGCAAAAAAATGAAAACAACACACACACACACACACGGCACGGTAGTGTGCCAGTTTCAATCCGAAAAAAAAAATTATTGGACTGTTGTAACACGCTTTATTTTTTGTCCACATCCTTTTTGAAGAAGAAGGGCTTGTTTAGACTCAGTCAGTATGCATGAAGAATACGCGTGTCACATCCGACTGCGGAAAGATAATCATAATTGCGCCTGCATTGTGTTAACACTTCAAGCTAAATTAGCAAATTATGAAAATGTGGCAAACGATGCTAATTTGAAAAAATAGGAAATAGGTGATGCCATTAGAATTAAGATCATGAATGGCTTCTTAGCTATCATCCTACAAGAAGTCAGTATAAATTCTATCAATAAAAGATGTGATAATGTCAGATTGTTAAGTGTAAATGTAGGAATAACTTGAATTCTTAATTGTGGCCTAAAATAGTTGGCACAAATTTACCTGTGGTTAAAACAAAGTGAATTCTAAATTTAACAATTGTAGTGTTTGCATTTAGATAGCAATCCTACAATTAGAAATCCAACAGGCATAACGTCCTAATGACTTGCATTTGTAGTAATATTAACATAATTTTGATGATTGTGATAATTGAATCAAATCAAAGAAAGGAAGCGATGACATCGCATAAAAAGAGTAGAAAAAATAGTTTAGGTTAAAACTGGAAAGTAATTGCTGGATGACGGTGCAGGGTGTTTAAATTTAATGGAAAAGTGAAGCTTATACTACTTAGAGATGGAGCAGGAATTAGGTATTCCAAAATATGTCATTCTCGTTACTGAGGTTAATACACCCTATCAAAATAAAATCTTACATTTTGTGCCAATACTTAATTCTTACTTTTTGATGATGATTTTAACTACAATATATAATGGCATCGATTAAGAAGCCCTTTTTTTCTTAACAAAATATTAACAAGTCGCGTCAAGTAATCAATTATAATAAATAAAGTTATGACGATGAAGAAGCTGCTGCAGAAAAACAAAAAAAACATATAGTATACAGGAATAATCTTAATCATTTTCAATTGTAGGTCAAAAAATAGTTAAAATATAAATGAATTTCAATAATTTTGGGTTCAAATAACGAATAACGTGCATTCGGATTCGGAAAAGAAAAGAAAAGCAAACCGTTCTCATTTTATTGTAACAGGAAGCGTCCTTCAAAGCGAGTGGAAAGGCAATTAATGCATTAATAATCAAGAGCACACAATGCGGTGACAAAAATCGCCGTCCGATTAATCAAAAAGCGCATTGTTTGCGCTGGCAAATTTGTGTATGTATAGTGAAACTACTCTAACGGTGTTTGAGTGAAAATTTTTTGATTCATTTGCATGATCCCATAATTGAACGTCAACCGTACTTACCTACTACGTGAAGAAATCCATTATGAATTTTTCGTACGAAACGCAATTTTGAATAATAACGAGGCGGACAATTGTTCTACATTTCTCGACTTCCACCACGACGAATGAAATAAAACGAAAAAGAAGAAGAAGAAAAAAAATGAGTAAATAAAACGTGCGGATTAGCGACATTTAGTCGCGTGTCGTGTCTATCACGACGACTCAATCCCACCCGAAAAAGAAGACCGAGAGAAGCAGAAGAAGCAGAGGGAAAAAAATTACGGTAGTGGAATTGCTTTACTTCTTGCACGACGACGGACTAAGAGTCTATATATCTACCACCACACACATGCACAACGTCGTGCCATCGAGCTGTACAACAACTGTTTGTTTTCGCGCTCCGTTGTTGTTTGTTGTCTTGTGCTAGAAAACTACTCGCATCAGCAGCAAATCAAGTTTTTTTTTTTTAATATATTTTCGTAAACTTATAAAGTCGCTCTCGCTGTGTCACTGCTGTGCTGCTGTTCGATCGATGATTTATCGACCGGCGGCACTTTAATTTCAACGATTTGGAATTATAACCGAACTGGTAAGTTTTTCTAAGATTTATTCATTCATTCAGTTCGAATTTGGGAAAACACATCTCTATTTACAATCTACTAGATTTTAATCTAAACATTTTGTTCGTTATTAATTAACAATTTTAAACAAAATTCCTGCGTAAGATTATTAATCTATTATTGAACCAAGTGCAAACGTGATAAATTATTTTTATTAGAATTAAAAAAAAATACTTTTAAATTTTAATTTATTGCCACCCAGGTTTTTAAAACGTTGCTTACTTTAATTGAATTATTTAAATTTTATCAATGGTAAACTATTTAACAATTTGACTCAGTTGCCCCACTTTATATGTATTGAAATTTTAATTAACAATATGAATAAAATCTTATAGAGTAAAAGTTTATTTTAAGGGATTGGTGGCAGTTTCAAGAAAAACGACCAAAATAAATTTATTCAAATTTTATACGGAAACAAAACTTGTAAATTTTAATTAATTTAACAAATATTCGCGTAAATTTATGCGTATTTTTTCGATAAATCTCAAACACCACAGACAATTAATAAAATTTTTGATTAATTTGTAACTTAATCAAATATTCAGCTTCATTAACATCTTAATCAAAAAACAATTTTATAATAATAAATTCTAGAATACGTACCATAAAATTAAATTTTGCAATTTTGTAATGCTTTTTATTATTATTCAATAATTTGACGATGATTAAAATCTAGCATTTTCCACTTTTTGCTCGAAAATAAATAAAAATATTTCTTATTATTCCTTTTGTTTAGAAATGTTGTTTCAAAAGCGGGTATAATTTAATAATTATTATAAAATATTTAATTTTTGATCAATTTTTTAATCATTTTCGTAATGTGTTCTTTAATGAATTGAAGATATTTAGCAATGTTTTGTGGTTTTCGTTCCATTCGACGATTATAATCTTACCTTGATTGCAATATTATACATTTAACAACAATATAAATTGTTTTGTTTTTATGTAATCAATACATAAATTAACAAAATAATTATTTAAAAAGTAGTAATAATAGGTGTACAAGAAAAAAACATTGCATTATTACCTCCAAAGTGAGATTATCAAAAAAGCAAACAATACAGTGGGTGATTTGTGTTTAATTATAAATTTAAACTTTTCGCTTTTTAATGAAGCAATTATTCCTGTTTGTTGTTGTTGTGATGCCGCTTAATAAGTTTGAAAGTTTTTGCATTTTTAATTTCAATTGCTGCACTTTGCGCTTAATTAATTACCTATATACCTACCGGTTGATGCGAATTTAGCAAAAAATACTTTTATACTAATTTATAATGATAATGATTTAGTTAAAAAGCTTAACAAATTTACAGAAAATTTGATAATTATATAGTAATTAAGCTTTCTATAATTGCCTACCTGGCAGTAGTTTAATAACTGCTTTTCTAGTTTATTCAAATCAGCAGGCGAACGTTTCCAATTTTTCGCATTTCATAAATAAATTATTAAATTAGGTACATTACTATAAAAAATCTTATTGACGTGAACTTGAAACATTATTTTTATTTAACAGAAATAATAATGAAAAACGAAATATTAGGTGCATTGGCATTTCGTTTATCTACTAATTTTTCCCAATAGATATTATCTATTCATTTTAGGTGTCATATTTTCTACAAATGTGCTAAATAACTTAGTGAAATCACAAAACTAGTGCGTAACTTTTCGTAAATTGATGCAGTGGTACAGTGGATAGAAAGAAGTAGATGAGAACAATTTAACAGATATAGAACTCTGGGAGATGATTGGATTTTACATAAATTGAAAAGTTTTCTGATTCTGTTCTACCCTGTCCTTGAATAACTTATTAATTATAACCTTATTAATTAAGAGATGAAAGTGATGGAAGCACTAATAATAGGATAATAATGCAAAACAATTTTGCTACTCTAATGTAGAAACAAGAAAGCGCAGATAGTCTGGAATGGCCTATATATCATGCAATTTATAAGTGTGGGTTTCATAGTTATACTAGGATAAAAAGAAGAAAAAGAAAAAGAAAACACGTTTTTAATATCGAAAATGCTAAGCTCTGATTCATTATTATTAAATATATAAAAATAACAAAAATAATTGAAAAAATCTGAGCTTAAATAAACAGTCTATATCTATAGATAGATAATACTGCATCAGACGAAATAATTGTAATATATCAACTAAAATGTACAGCGAGTTTAGCTCTTAACGGCAGTTTCTTATTTTTCAGAGTAGAAATTGCAAAAGTATAATATTAGCGCACTTTGAGCGTAATTTTTAGTTAAAAAAAAGAACGCGCGAAACGAAATAAAAACGCTAATTGCCCTGCAATTTATCTCAAATGGCATTCTATCACAAAGCGATTTTACAAGAAATTAACGTACACTTGGCGGCAAAATGACGAAAGGCGGATTGTTAATAACCTTGTAAATAAGCTCTCCTCCTCGCAAAGCGTAACAGCAGCGCGCGCGACGATGAAATATTAACCTTGATACGAAAACAAAACGCGCGTGTAATTTGTCGGCCAAGAATAAGGAGAAGAAGATGAAAAACAAAATTACAGAAAAACAAAAGCAAAAACAAAAACAAAAAGTAGGTACAACAAGACGTCAATTAAGCAAATCACTTTCCCCCTCTCGCCCCCGATAGATTATCGCACACTTCGGCTGTTGTTGTTGTTGTTGTTGGTTGTTGCAATGATGAAATATTCCAACTAATAAATGAGCGGTAATTAGATGACGGGGCGTTGTTACACAATCGTTTTGAATGCAAATTTTTTCATTTGTCTTTGCGAGCGATTCGGTTTTTCGATTATTTAGATACGTGCAAACATGTTGAAACATCCACCGATTTGATGATTAGAGGAAGAAGATTTCTTCTATCCTGAATGGGAATTGGTGCATGCTGCCTGTTCGTTCTGTTGTGCTGCTCTGCTCACAAATGCACACGCCACGCATTTTATTATATTCAACAACTATTTACCTACTATGTGAATTATAACTAATACATTTTCTCCCTATCATCCATCTGCCTGATTCATACAATTCAACTAGATGGTGTTGTTGCGTAAATTGTTTAGAATTTTTTGCCAAGTGAATGTTATTGCGCGCATATTGAATTTTAATCAATCGATGCAGGAAATACATGTTGTTGGTAATAATGTCGTATTCAGAAATGGATATTTTAAACAAAAAAACAATAAATTTGTTGGTATTTCGTCATTAACAGATATTTTTTTTCTAAATTAGATTAATTTTAATTGCAACGCGTAAAACAAGTAGCCTCTCATATAGAGAGTAATTCACATAACATGCAAAATAACTTAAGGCTACTCCTGCCGAGTTCGTCGCTCTCGCTCTGTTACATGTGTTCCTTATGGAAAAAATCATTTGCGTCAAAGCAAGCCACGAGCTTGCCATTGAAGATATTGACTTCATTCAAAAAAGAAATTAAAGTTAAATAACATCCCCAGGCTGGTAGATAAGAGCTTTTTTGAAAAAAGCCTTTTGGCACCGAAATTAGAATATAAAAAATACACTATTTTGCTCCCATTTTCTACGTTCTAATTTTGATGTCAAAAATACTTTTTTCAAAAAAACGCTCATCTATCAGCCTGGGGGTGTTATTTAACTTTAATTTCTTTTTTGAATCAAGTTAATATCTTTAATACTAAGCTCATGGCTTGCTTTAGACGCAAATAATTTTTCACATAAGGAACACATGTAACAGAGCGAGAACGACGAACTCGGCATGAATANTATTCCGTAATAAACGTAATTTCTTTTAATATTGATTGTGTTGTTTGCATTAGAAATTAGATATTTTGTTATAATGCGGGAAAACAAGTAAACACATATTATACAATACTTCTATACATCATGCAATAAAAAAATGTTCACTTTATTTTGACCAAATGTGTTACTTAATGACTGTCAAATATTTAATTGTGTTATAGTCTTCACAGTAAGAAATGCGATAAAACGATTTATGCGAATAAATATATATTAAATGCAACATCCGAAAATACCCAGCTGGGCCATGATATCTTTCATAGAAAATCACATAAAATTTTTATTTGAATTGATTTATTACTCAGAGTTTGACACGAACAAGTCGCGAGTATGTAATTGGCAAAAAAATTGATGCAATATTTTGTATGGTGCCAAGATTTCTTTTTCATATTGGAAAAAATATAGTAATTCGATGAAGAAGAACGAGAGAATTTTCAAATGACTCTTTTGGAAATTGAATTAATTCTGTCACCGCAATTTTGAAATATATGCCCTGCCTAAAATTGACTATTTTATTTAATTACCGGCGATATCTAAAGGGTAATTACAAGAGTTTGTTTGTTACATCTGAAAAAGTGAGCTCAGCGAACGATTTGAATATAAATAAAGCGTAATTTGTGTTCCAATTGTCAAGTAAACTAATTACTTTTTAAATTTAAATGTTGAGCATTTATTGCTTTTGTCTTAAAAGGCAGAGGTAAAATAATCCTAAGCAAAATCTTTAAAGGCGAACGACTTTCCTTCGATATAATGTAAATATAATTTTAAATTGGAAAATTTATTTTAGGTTTATCTCAATCTTAGCCTAATTGCGTTACATAAAACTCATAACAGAGATATCATAACTGAGACATGTTTAGAAACTATGGCACAGTGAAGCTGTTGCATCAAATAAATAAAGATTTATAGTCACGCGAGCTACTTAACTAGTAATTCGTCTCACACTTGCTTTGTATTGTTAAATGTTATAACTTGTATTGTACTATACGTGTATATAGAATAAAAATTGCATTTCCAATATTGACATTTTTTGTTGTTGCAGGTTTTTGTTTTGTTATTTGTTTAACTTGTTTTGGATTTACTTACGCAAAATATTTATTGTTTGAAAGTCAAGGATTTTCTGCTCGAATCGGTAAATATATCTTGCGTAAAGATATGACTAATTAAAGTGCAATTTCAGTAAGAATTTGATGAAATCATTAAAAGACTTTCGTCATCGCAATAAAATTAAAATTTTGCATAGCGATGTTAAATTTACCAAACACATTTTTGTAGAGTTTAATATAATGATATTTTTTCTGATTCAATCCTATTTCTAGAATGTAAACAACGATCTGGTAAATGTTAATAAACAACAATTTTGATATATGATGTATTTGCATAAGAATAAGCTGCAGCATATAAAGAATTATAGTTTAGATCAGCGGTTGTAATCCGTGGAACACTGATGATCCGTGAAACAATTTTTATGGCTTGAACATCCTTTGTTTATGCATGCAATTCTTGGCATTGTCGCTGAAATATGTTTTTCACAACTTTTACTCGGTTTTATAAACGTAATATATGTATGTAGGAAAGAAATCAAAAGTGCGGGAAAAAATTTAGAAAAGAAACAAGATGGCCGAGAAATAATAAACAAAGGTTGTCAGTAATGCATAGATCTCCGACGCACGAATTTTTTCACTCTCAATAAATACTTTAGTTTTAATTCATACTATCCCTACATATATATGAATTAGTATTTAATTTTTAGGTTTTTAATTGATTTCTATACAAAATTGGTTTTTAGTAATTGTGTTACTATATATGTATAAAAATAGTAACCAGTCTAGGTCGACGACTTACTTGATTGAGAATTCATTTAAAACATTTATCTGACGTCAAAGATACTTCGGCCAGAAGCGTTTAACTATTGAAGATTAGTCAACGACTGAAAATTACATAATTCTTGACGCCAATTCAATAACGCTAGGACTAGTTCCAGTTAGTCGTGAGATGTTTTTGGCTGATGTCGCCTAACATTTAAAGTCACTGACTAAAATTTAAAAAAAAGCTAGGTACTTTCAGACACCTTTTTGACGTGGATATTTTGAGTGATTTTCTCTCCCAATTAAACTCTACTAGTGATTCAATTATATTATCGAAATACCAGAGGCATATTTTATGGAATTCATAAAAACTTTAATATCTATTAAAAATTTACATATTAATTTTTTTATATATTGTACATATTTATTTATCTTGATAATACAAATTTCATATAAAATTTATAACATTGATCCTGTTACTTAATAATATGTATATTATGAATTTGGCTGGAGAATCCTTGACTTTTTTATAATTTATGATGAACAAAAAAACGCTTAAAATAGACAATGGATTGGCGTTAGTTGTAAACATTGTCAGTTGGATCGATTAATGTGTGAATTTTCAACGTCAAAAAATCTTCGTCGCACTGGCAAACTTCCAGTTTCTTATTTGTCGCCGGCAGAACGTGCGCAATAATTGAAAGCAAATCGACGACGAGCTGACCAAGCGCGATGAATTAATAAATAAGTCGATGTGAGGTCTTCATTTTTAATTTAATAAAAAAGCAAACGGAAATGGATTGATAGAATTTTATAAAAGGGGAAAATGATTGTGGAAATATCGATTTTATTAAGTACATAATGTTGTTACACGTGTTAGAATCGTAATAAAATAATTACATGTTATACGCTTGTAAGCTGAAATTGCTTGGTAAAGCACTTGAGTAAATTTTATGCTCAAATTGGCAGCATTAATAACTTAAAGGTTAGATTTACATAGATAAGAAAATCGATGCCTGAAAACCTCTTTAAAAGAATTATTTCGCACCGTATTGCGTTAGTTGGGGAACTTTTCCGTTGTGTGTAGCAACATGATGGTTGTTAATAATTATTATAAGGTATATATTAATTATACTGAATTATTAAGCAACAAGAGCTTTTTATAAACAATCGCTTTTAATAATATTTACTTGCTTGAATGTTACAAAAAGCTTTTTTCATTTACGTAATGCTTTTAATCTTTAATCGATTTCGAATATTTATTAGTTAAGTATTAATTTTTAGAATTGTATGTTGGAAAAATATTTTTACTCTTTAAATTTGCTGTTAATTGAAATAAAGTATTATTTATAGAAGGAATATTGCTTTTTTCTCTAGTTTCTTTTTACAATATGCACACTTGCAAATTAAAAAAGATGCTAGGATGCCTATTGTTTTTCCTAATATGCTAAAAGAGTGTTATTATTGTTTTTAAGCCATTATCCCAACGTTGTATCAACATGTATGTAAATACTTTTACTTTTGAGACCTCAAGAAAAGGGTTCCTAATGGCATTTACATGTAAAAGTAACTGCACTAATTTAATTTAGTTTAAAATATTACTCCTAGTGACACAAGAAGCAGATGATGTAAATTAAATAATATTCACGTATTATCAGCATTTATTTTTATTGTATTTACATACTGACATACTGACTAATAAAATTTCATTTTTGATTAATTCGATGACATCATTTAAATTTTCGCCATCGTCAACAACAAAATTAAATTTGGCATTGTGATTGCAACCTTATCAGCTATAAATGAATTTAATTTCATTCGAATGAATTCTTTCGGATAAAAATTTAAAAAATGCATGATTAATTAATTAATATGCAATTTTTTTATAAAAAAATGGTTTTTACGCATTGAGAAATTGCAATTAATAAGAAATATTATTAATCTGTACTATACATGAATTCTTGACAAAAAAAAAAATTTTATGTAAATTTAACGTTAAATAGCAGTAAGAAGTGCAAAGGGAAGTAGCTATCTACCGCAGTTGTATGAAAATGAATTGCTAGAAATATATAAGGAAATACTTTAGTAGTTTGAATCATACCGAATTGATTGAATTTTTTAGACAAATTGGGTAATAAATAAAAATATGAATTTATTTTTTATGCATTGTGCAAAGGCAATTAAATATATTTAACGTTAAACTGCAGTAGGAAATGCAATGGGAAGCAGCTATCTACCGCAGTTGCCTAAAAATCAATTACTAGAAATTTATGAAGCAAAACGTTAATAGTTTGAATCACACCGAATTGACCACAATTTATCAAATGTTTACGTGAGTATACATACCGCGTGCGGTTACAATGAAACACGCTGATCATTTCAATGTAATGGGCATTGGTGGTATTCAATTAATACTATCTAGGGATTTTTTGGAATAATTTAATGTTATAGAGACTGTGGATGACAAAGTCTCTTTTTGATAAATTAAATGTAAACTTAAATTATTATAATATTTACATCATAAGTTATGAAAAGTTTAATATTGTTTCACGAGCATGACTTCTTAAAACGAATTTCCAAGTCAAATAAATAAAGAGATTTTATCCATTTCCATACAATCCTAAATAAATACAAATATATGTGTAGGTATTAATTAATAAAATTATTTAAGTGTCAAACATTACCGCAGAAGTCAGAATATTAATCAAATAAATAGTAATGTGTGTAAATTATAGCAACGTATTGTTGTTTGTTTTGGGCAAGTTACTAATTGCATAACAACAAAAATAAAAGGATCATTAGCGATGACAATGCTGGCATTAATTCGTTCCTTGCTTTTGAATCAGATTTCGAAGATCTGTAATTTAGGTACTTGTAAAAATTATAATATTTATTATTTTATACATAAAGTCACAAGTATCTACACTTGCGTAAAACAAGCAATAGGCACTTTAATGTAGTCATCAATCAATATATGAAATTAATACTATACCATTAAATACAAACATGCATTAAATTAATAGCACCTACATACAGATAGGTTATTACATATTGTACAAATATATTCATATGTACAAAACTTGCTAATCAATAATATTTTAGAGGTGTAGGTAAACATATCTTCTCACGGTATAATTTTTCTTCAAATTTTAAGTACGAAGTAATTATATTTATAAATAATATTGATTTTTAAATAATTTCATGAAAAAATGTAATAAATTTATACAATTTACCTATTTGTAATCTATTTTACTATCTAGGTTTTGTAAAAGAAAATATATGTATACTATAAATAAACAATTTTGGTTGATGTATGTATAAATTAATCCATTAAACTAATTGTTCAAAGTGTGATATCTATTATCTAGAGGCTATGTACTACGTATGTTGATGAATTTTCAATAAGCGTACATTATCATTTTTGTACTCTTCACGGCTCACTAACATTTGCTTTATTGTATATTGTAGATACAATTTATCAATTTTATTATCAAAGTTTATATATGTGTGTATAGAATACTGATAGCAAAATTTATTTAATGTATTTGGAAAATGCGATTAAAAAAGTTATTAAATACTTTTATATATTAGTAAATTTAATTATAATATTTTATTGCGTAATATTGCATGCAGCAGTATTTTTCAGCTGGCCGAATATAATTTAGAAATATTTTAAATATGCCGGAACTTTAAGATTAAACGTTTATCAAATTTCAACGTAGTTTATAAATAGTATCGAAAAGTTAATTTAAAACTATGAAAGAATGCGATATACATTCAAAGTAAAAAAGTCAAAGAACATTTTTTACGGTTTATTAATTTTTGAATGGCTTTGTTTACTACTAAATGATATTATTTTCACATATGCAATTATTTCAAGTTAATACTCGTATATCCCTCACAGTGCCGGATTTAAAACGATTCGAAAGCCCAAATTAAAAACATAATGACGACCTACAATTGAAATTAAATGATCTATCGAGGAGTATAAAACTTACTTGTTGAGCTACATGAAATCTACATCCCATCTCTAAAATGAGAAATCAACTGACATCTATTTCATAGCTGTCTTAATCCAAATATACATGTATAAAGCAATTTTGGAAAAGTTGGTTACGAATCTTCAATCAAATGTAATGAACATAAAACAAAAAAATGTTTTTCCTGCTTATTACTATGTGTTCTATGTGTTACTCACAAAAGAATGATGAAAAGAGATAGAAAAAAGGAATACAATCCATTGGTAACCCAAATTATCTGATATGGCCAGAATTATCTATTGCAAGGTTGTATTAGCAGACTTTTTCTAGAAGACTTACCTTTTAGGCTTTATTACATATTTAAAATGAGTTCTACTCTTACTTATTATGACATTAAAAAAAATTTAAGTCGCTACCGCCTCTGCGCTCTCAGAAAATGATCGGCTTACGTTTTTCCTTAACTAATGCTGAAGAGCGCTGTGTAACGAACCTTTACGCTATTTGTAGGTAGAGTGTAATTAAAGAATTTTTAATTTTTAATGTAACGCCTTTTCAAATACTATATGTAAACAAAAAAGAACAAAGCATACAATGTTGCAAGGTATTAATACTCTTGTAACTGCTCCTGGCTATTAGACCTTTATTTGTTGATTTTAGACACATGAAAGAGATTATACGTATATTTGTAATTTTCGCTCATTTCCTCCTGTTGTTGGACTGAATGTCGTTAAGGTAAATTGAACCTATATTGCTACAGGGAAAGTCCGTAGCTTATGAGTAAATCTGGCGCTGATATCACATGCTAAATTTAAACGACAATAAAATGGATGAAGATTTTATAACCTCATATTGTAGATGCCATAAAGACTAAATTTTTGTATATTGATTTTTATGCTTTCAATGCATGTTTAATATTTTTCGATGTCTATAAATAAAACTCATTGAATATTATCATTCATAAACGCAAATTGTGAAATTATTATCATTTCTGATTTTATGCTTAATTTGTATTATGAATTTTGCCTTAAAAACTTGAAAGTATATTTTTAGCGTCGTTATCTCGATCGCAAAATATGCTTTACTATGTTAATGAATATTCATGCATATTGATTTAAAACTCCTGCTAATTGCTTTCACTTTTTTTTCTTTCACAGGCGACTCTTGTTGGCGTCATATACCTTGCCGGTTATATGAATTGGTCGGTCGCATGGATGATAGGACCGATTGTTCTTCTAGTAATCAGAGACCAATGGCGCAAAGATGCGAAAGTGCGCCGAGACATTTCCAAAGCGGTTGCCACATCAAACGAGAAGGAAGTGGTTTTGGCGAGAATCAACGACCTTCCAGCTTGGGTAATCTACCTTCATCAAACACACTCGTAAACCTATTTAATGCGCATTATTTTAGGTGTTTTTCCCTGACATTGAGCGAACAGAATGGCTAAATAGAGTAATGAAACTTCAACAAATTGATGCAAATCACAATAATGCGCTGTTACTGTTTTGTAGATTATCAAGCAATGCTGGCCGAATGTGAATAGCTACGCGAAGGCGATGATTACCAACACGATCGAACCGGCGCTACGGCACAGCTTGGAAAAATACAAATTGAACGGCTTCAAATTCGAGCGTATTATTTTAGGTGATATTGTATGTCATTATAACAACATCCGTCTGTTGATCGTTATGCTAATTCCATTGTCTTTGCAGCCGTTTAGAATTGGAGGCGTCAAAGTTTATGAGAAAAACGTAGCTAGAAACGAGATTATTATGGATTTAGATATTTAGTAAGCAACAAGTTAACATTAATAATGTGCATTGTTTAAAAAAGGATATGTTTTTAGTTATGCCGGAAATTGTGATATTAACTTCGTTTTAAGTGGAATGAAAGGAGGAATTCGAGATTTTCAAGTAAGAGATTTTATGTAGTAGGATTATCGTATTTCAAAAGCGTAGAAATATGTCATGTGTGCAAAGTTAATTTCGTGAGGAATTTCATTTCAAAATAACTATCAAAGTTATAGTAAACACGAACGTTGAATCATCGTTTTAATAAAATTGCAATTAAGAAAAACCACGCAATTTAATAATAATTTACGAGTGTACATATAATTTTTAATGCGAAAACACAGATTCATTATATTGTAAAACAAAATTGTTTTTTTATGTGGCAACGCTTCTGTGTTCAATTTTGATTACAAACTTATATAGTCATTTTATGATATTCAATTTTTATTAAATTGCACACATTTTTCGTTAGTATCGTGTATTATAAACGATTAACTAATTGAAATTCCACAAAAATGTCTTATCAAGTCGTTACTAATTGTTTAAAGTTAAAAAGTGTTAATTTAAAAACAAAATAAAACCAGTACTAAAATGATAATTTATTTTTAGAAAAAATCGCATAAAATTAAATGTATTTTTTTCGTCTACTGTGCGGATAGATTAGATAAATAAGACATATGTTTGCGTCGGCACTTTTAAAAAAATTTTAAACTTTATATAATTCCTATTTTTATCAGAGAGAAGGTATCGATTATGTTCAATTTATGATTGTTTATTTACTAGATAATATAAAATTAGGTGCAACAATGATGTCATTTCAAAAAGTTTTAATTGCTTCATAATTACCCAAGTATTCTTTAATTATTAGAATTATATAGAGTCACCTAATTAAATTAATATGCGTTCACAGAATTTACAAACCTTTTATTGACTGGTTTCGTGTTACTGATCTATTGACAAAATGTTGTTTACAATAAACATTTGCAGCCTACTATAGCAATGCCTAGATCCATTGCCTACTACCTATTAAAATAATAAATAACAAAAAATGTTTATACTAGAGATTCAACATCTTCATTATTTATGAATTCATAATTTATAAATAGCAATTTAAAAATTGTTTTTCTTTCTTGTAGATGCACGGAATGCTTAGAGTGGTAATGAAACCACTAATCACCAAAATACCTTTAATAGGCGGCCTGCAAGTATTTTTCCTAAACAATCCGTCGATTGATTTCAATTTGGTTGGAATCATCGACATCTTTGACATGCCTGGCTTGAGCGATATCTTGCGGCGCATCGTCGTCGAACAGGTTGCTTCGATGATGGTGCTTCCAAACAAATTACCCATTAAGTTGAGCGATCATGTTGAATCAGTGGATCTGCGACGTCCAGAACCAGAGGTAAATATATCATCAATATTGCATCAAAGTGTTATTGTAATTTACATTGTAGGGCGTACTTCGCATTCACGTAATCGAGGCAAAGAACTTAATGAAGAAGGATATTGGTGTGCTAGGCAAGGGAAAATCCGATCCATACGCTGTACTTACTGTAGGAGCACAGGAGTTCCGTACGAAAACAATCTTAAATACGGTTGATCCCAAGTGGGATTATTGGTGCGAGGTGAGTGACAAACTAAACGCAATAAACGCATGCTGATTCTCTTAATTAGTTTCTCATTGATTCTAATTTCTAACATATTTTTGTTTTAAAGTTTTAAAATCTACACCAAACACACAAATCTAATTAATTTTTTACAACAAATTAATAGAAACTGCAAATACGTAGTGATGTAGATGCCTTAACGCATTCTATCATTTAATCAAATCAAACCAATCAATCAATCAATCGTCTCCTTTTGTTTGTTGATTATTTTTGTTTTACACGTGTCTATTTATCAGTTTATTGTAACGGAAGCAAACGGGCAACAACTGTACCTCCATTTATGGGATGCGGATGATGCTAAAGATGATGAATCGTTGGGAAGGTAAGATAATACCTAGAAAAAAAGTAAACAAGATTACAATTCATCTATCAGTTATCCACACACTACACACGAACACGTTCTATATGTATTTCACTTCTCAATTTAGTTGGCGCTTAAGCTAGATTTGCTTTTCTTTTGTCAATGATGCATGCAACGTAAAACATGGAAAAATCGATTTATTTACTTTATGAAAATTGTCCGATTCAAGGTTACCATTCCGACAAATACAAATTTAGTGCATTTATTATAATTTGATGCGTTGGAGTTAATAAACATTAATAGCTGTAGGTTTCAATATTATGGTCAAGGTTGTATTACAGCCACGTTGAAATTTTGAGATGATGTTTAATTTTTCCATGTATTATTGTTTTATTCACTTTCTCTCTTATTTCACGTCATCACTTAGTAATAATTATTTTGTGTAATGTAGGCAATGATTAGCTCAAGAGAAGCCCAATTATTAACAATTGAATTATGGGATTGGGATCCTGGCTTGCCAGGAACCATGAACGATGATCCTTTAGGAAGGTAGCGTTTGATATGCTGAAATGAATTTGAATTTGCTTTGTCTTTTTGGATGTTTTTATATACATGCTTTAATTATCATTATTACAATAATGTGTGTCTTTTTACTAACAACTATTAACAATGTTTGTATATAAAATGTATTGCATAGTACGTAGTGGAAAGCGCGAATGGATCGCAACTACATCTACGTTTATATGATAAAGACAGCGGACAAAAAGACGATGATCTTGGAAGGTATCTTTTAATAAACAAAACGCACAAATAATTCATTAATTTTTTTGACACGATTTTTTAGTTTTTTATTGGTTTTTTTATTAACAAACAACAGCAATGTTGCTTTGGAGCTTTTAATAATCAATCATATCATATTTTTTTGATTTTTGAATCTAATCGATTAAAATGTTTCATTATTTTGAATTTAAATTACATAATTATATTATTATAGGGCTACAGTCGAGGTTGCAAACATCGCTAAAAAAGGAGCCGAAGATCTTGTGAGTACAAATTGTATTACTTATATTAATGCAGGGTATATAATTGAGTTATTTTATAGTGGATTACTTTGGAGCAAGCCACAAAAGGTTTAGTGCATTTACGCTTAACATGGTTGACACTCAGTTCGAATTATACCGATCTACAGGCGGCACTTAAGGAAACTCAAATATTGCGTGTCACTTCAATGCACACCGCAATACTTTGTTTGTATATTGATTCTGCAAAAATGTTGCCAGTAAGTATAATATTTACAATGCAATTGGAATATTTATCTTTTCCAAGTTCAAATTTACAATTCGATTTTATGCTTAAAGAAATATTGTTTTAACAATCATAACCAACTTTACTTGAACGATTTAAAATACATATAATTTTATTTGTTATCAGATTTTAAATCAAATAATAAATAAATTATTTAAATAAGCTGTTTCAACTGCATATTAAATTAGACTGTCCAATACTTTCAGGTTTATTCCTGTAAACACGGCTTTTAATATAGTCCCTTTAAACGAAATCTGTCAAATAATCAGGCCAACATTTATCCTAGTTTTTTGAGATATGGCTTAAAGGACTATGTTTACATGAATTAACTGGAAAGAACTCACACAGCTTAAGTAAAATATTTGTAAAAAATAACATATTCATTGACTTTTACTTGATAAAATATTTGAATAAAAGTGGATTGAAAAGTAGTCGAAGTTGGCGTACCCTGTATTACTAAAATGATTCATTAAAAATTGTTTATAGAATTGGAATATGAAGATATTTATAAACATTTTTCAAAAATGCTGTTTTCTGAAGATGATATAGATGTAAATCCCTTTTAAGATCGCTGAAATATGAAGTATAGCATGCAGTTATTTTCTGTAACAATACTTACAATATCTTATGTTCCTGACGTTTTTAGTGTATCTATAATATTTCTATACTATTTATAGCAAACGCGTGCATCGAACAAACCTGACCCATACCTGGTAATCACATGCGGCAAATACACCCAACAAACCGGCGTGATAATGCGTACAACTGATCCAGTTTGGGAGCAAGGATTCACGTTCCTCGTGGCAAATCCGGAAGCGGACTCTCTCTACTTTAAAGTGATGGATCAAAAAACCGGCGTTGATATGGGTGAATTAGTCTATCAACTAACTACACTATCGCAGAAGGTAAACTTGGAGGTGCCGCAACAACCATTTGGTTTGAAACGTGGAGGGCCAGAAAGTAAACTGCTTATGTCCCTGCATATGAGAGTAAGATTGTATGAGAAAAAATTGTAATCATTTGTTTCATTGAAAAAATGTATATTTGCAGATATTGAAAAATGCGCCGTTTAAGGATGAAGATGAAGTTGAAACAAAAACAGGTGTTGATGATGACACTAACAGCGGCTCACGTAAGACATCTCTATTCATTTCAAGTGCATTTAGATTAATATTTAATTCTAAATTGCATTTTATTTATTTACTTTCAATTAAAAAAAAATCTCTAATTTGATTTACTTGCTTTACATTTTGATTAAATTAATAACTATTTCATAATAGCTGCACGTATTTAGTAATATGTTCGCCAAGTATTAATTGGTATTTCTTTTAAAAATGTCATTATATTGATTGGATATATTGATTGGATATTAGTTTCGAAATTATATTTCAGTTTTATTTTAATAAATACTTTTGATTAGAAACTTCTATTTCGTCACTTATACACTATAAATAATGTTTACTTAGATGTAGTGTTGTTCATGTATTGATTGTTTAATTTAAGTATTCAGTGTTTAAAAGCTTCAATATAGTCTTCAGCCTAATGAAAAGCTCAAATATAAGCATTAGTTGTTTGCCTATAGGTTGGAGTTTCTATTTAGTCTTTGCCATAAAAATTGCAGCCAAGTATAATTATCAAAATATCAAATTTATCAATTACTATATCAAATATTACTATGTTGCATATATACCTACTTATTTTTTTTAAGCAGTACTCACGTATCAATTAAAATTTATCTATAAACAACTATTTACTTAATTTACTGGCAGTATCATTTATACTTATTGATTTACTTTTTATAGCACCATCAACTCCCATAAAACGCGATGCTTTGAAGAAAGAACTATCTCGTGAATCATCAGGTAGCAGTGTTGGTGTACTTCAACCGCCACAATCCGTTGCCAGCGACGCAATTGTGCATGAAGAAGAGATATTGGATACGGAAAAGACGACGTTATTGGCGTCTTCGCCGAATTCGAACTCCACTCTAATGCATAGAACGCCCAGTGCTATATCGTAATAATTTATTAATGTAAATATTTCATATTTTGCATAAATTGATTTATTGTATTTTAGTTCGTCTGGCGAGCATGGTTTAGGCCGCCTTCAAATGTCACTGCGTTACAGCGTTAAACTGCAGCGCTTGATCGTTGTCGTACACAAAGTCGCGTAAGTAATTAAATTCATGAGTTTTTATTTAATTTATGACATTGAAATTTGAGTCGCCAAAATTATTTATTGCCTAAAACTTTTATTTATTAAAAATTCCGCATATTTTTCATTCATAATAAATAATTAAGTATAAAAAAGTCGACAATGTTGATATTTATTATGCATTTATTAAAAACAAACTGACCGCAAATTAAAATAATATTTATTTAAATTTAACAGCAATTATTTACACATTCATCTATTCAAATATAATGCAATGCATCCGCATAAATTAATAATCATTAAATATAAAACAATTATTTCCAGCAACATACCATTGAAGGATCCATCGAGCATCCCCGATCCCTACATAAAATTATATTTATTACCAGAACGTTCACGCGAAACCAAACGCAAGACCGTCGTAAGTATAAACACACGTCATTTTAATGAATAAAAATATATGCGGATAGCATTGAATTTATTTTTCTTCGTTTGCAAATAGGTCGTTAAGGATAATTGCAATCCGGTGTTCGATGAAACATTCGAGTATGTAATATCGCAAGGTGATTTGGCCACACAACAATTAGAAGTGACTGTATGCACGCAGAAACAATTGTTTTATTCAAGCAGCAACGTTCTTGGACAGGTAATAATAAATGTTGCAATACCACCATAGGTGTGCAAAATATTATTGTTTGTTCATGTTTTAGGTGATCATCGATTTTACTGATTTGAATCTAACGCAGCCGTTGGTTTCCTGGTTCGACTTGCAGCCAGAAAAATAGGTCGTTTGTGTTGTTTATTTATTGTCAATTGTGCTGTTGAGTCGATGTTGGCTTTTAAAGTCATGCAAATTTTGTTTTGAAAACAAAACATTTTAATGTACATGTAACTTTTATATTACTTTTTATTCGCTTTATTGTTATAGAATTTGATTACCTTTATTTTATGCAGTTTTAGAAATAGATTTTATTTAAATTTAAATATTTATTTTGTTTTCCTTTTGTATTTTTATCGTTTTGATACTCAAAAAACCTTATAAATTGATTTCTTATGAAGTATTATAATTGCAAAACATACAAATGGTCGAGACTTTTATAAGCAAACAATCAAGTTCCTGCCTTATTTAAATCATTCAATAAAAGACATCTGTATAAGCCTAGAAACCTCGTATTGAATTCTTAATGTGCAATCAATAATAATCGATATTTTTAGTAACAATAATTAATTAATCATTATGAAATAGATGAGTTAATATGTTAATCTATTCTAATGCAAATTAACTTATTTGAAAAATTGTGTTTGCCTTTAATTCATTCATTAAATATTTCGGTAATTCAACGAGCACTGATGAAACGAATGCAAATACAATTCCATTTTATAGATATAATAAACATCAAAAGACTGTTGCACGATAAATACAAATTTTAGAAAATTGCAGCCTTGATAAGATTTTGTGTTTAGAATTTGAAATTCGTTATATTAAATTGCAAATGAAATGTATTTAATCTACAGAATGTGACAATAAATCAAATCAATCATAGTATTTTAGATTAAAATGAAGCATATAAGACATGAATAGAACACAAATTAATCGTGTAACAATATTTCACAAATTATCAACCTTGAGTTTACATTTTAAATATAATTTAAATCAACTAATTTATTATATAAGTGCATTGTAATTTCAGTTTGTCACAACATTTTTGCATGAAATCAAAAATGTGATTCTTATTATAAATTAACAGATTAACTGCAGGTAAGGTATTGGGGTGGACAAGCGGCATGAACATAATTGCGAATAAAAATGCAAAATATTTATTGAAATCGAATAAAAATCATTTATAACAAAAAGAATAGTATAATCTGCTGTAGGTACACATAAGAGATGCATCCTTCTTCAAGATTAAGTATTCTATTAACGCCTATTTTTCGCTTCAATTGGTAAAAATCCTTAACCCGCAGTAAATCTGTTAATAAATGCTAATATTGTTATTTAATGTCAAATTCGTCCAAATCGGTATCAAATTATTGTTATACTCTTAGAGTTAGACGGCTTTCACACATACGCTACAACTATCGTGTGCATACAATGCATCAATATGACATCATTTGAACTTAAATTATAACGCACTATGCTACACTGTCGCATGATGTGGCATGGTTTTGAGAAACGTTAGAATTTTGCACATTGAAATTTCGTTATGCACGACGCTACATTTTTTTGCTACAATATGCTACAGTCTAGCATAAAATAAATAAATCGTATATATTCTGCAAGTGTAGTACACTATAGCTGCAGCATATGAATCAAAGCAGTGTTAGTTATCTCGTAAAGTAAAGAAATAGTTTAACAAAATTTGATACAGATTCATATTATACTACTTATGTGTCTTATATTTCTAAAATTGCTTGCAATTTTATTGCGCAACGTTACAAAATAGCAACATTAACGTGTTTATAAATCAATTTAGAATTGATCGACGTTTTCAATAGATATCCTTTTCCAAATAATGGACGTTAATTGTGTCTTTGCATTTTACTTAATTCCCTAACCTTCAAGTTACTAAATTTATTATAATCAAAATGCAGTGTTTCATAACGTTAATCAAGAAACAAAAAATTTGTGATTCTTTATAATTTCACTTTCAGATTCTTTAATCGTTGTATATGCATAAATTACACATAAAAAACAGTATTTATTGTACTTGTTTATTAAATAAGAGTTAATTGATGTTGTGAATTTATAATTTCTATAAATATATTAATAATTGTGTTGATTGATGCATATTATTACTGAATCATTACAATGTAAAATAAACATATATCATACAAGATGTGCAATTTCTTGACCTTAGACGTGCTTTTCATTACATGCATAATATTTAATATAATATTATGAAATGTAGAATTAGTAGCTTAATTTTTATTTTTTTCTACGAAACTTGTGAAAATGGTTTGCGTCTCAATCATATTATTTAATCATTCATAAATCTTTATTTTAATTTTTACTTTTACTCTTATAATTCATCTCACAAATAATATTTTTGAGAATATAAATATGCAAAAAATGTTATTTTTGGAATTGAAAACAAACAAAAGTTCACGTGTTTTTGAGTCATTGGGTTTGCTTTGATGATACCATATATTGCCTGAACGAACTTGAATTATTTTTAAAAAAATATATCAACTAGTGTCTAACAAGCAAATAATGTAAGGTTACAAACGTTATTAGTCAATTCAATTCAATTCATATAGCATAAAATTTTTAATCATAATTTGAAGATTGCCAAAATAGATTTAATACAGAACTTAAATAAATTTACAGCTTATGGAGCTGTAAAATATTCTTTTCTTACAAAATGCAGAAAATTGTTGTAATTATATATTTACTTGTAAATAATAATTAAGTTGCATTTTTTGTTTTCTTTATTGTATATTATTTTATTGTGATTATCCGGCTTGTCGTGGCCACTAAAAAATCAGTAATGTAAATTATACGTTTCATTTACATATAACGTGATTATATAATAATAAATAATGTTGATATAATTATCATAATAAGTATTAATTAATAACTAAACTTTACTTTTAACAAATATATCTGTATACCTACCTAATAGAGATATTCGTAAATTTTATTAATGACACATTTTTGTGAATTGCGACATTTTTTTATTGTTTATTTTCAATGATTAAGGCCAAAATAAAAATATAAGCTTGTTTGAAAGTCAATGCAATTTTTTAACTGAAAATTCACAATCTCGAAAATGTTTGATGCAATTTTTATTTGCTTTCTTTTCTTGTTTGAAATAACAAATATGGGAAACATGCCCTTTTAAACGTACTCACATTTAAACCGCAATTGTTTAGTAGATATATAAAACTTAACCGAATTGCATATTTTTTGCTTTTTATGCCAAATGTAAATAACAAAAACTGAGCATAAATAATTGATGACAAAATCGTAAAAGAAATTGTTTCTGTTCCTTATGCACCTGGAAGTGGAATTATTTAACTTTATGCATTATTATACGACACTGTCATAAAAATTCCTAATACACTTGAACATCATAGGTATATTGATAAAAAAACATGAAGACTTTTTAAACAACCTAAATGTAAAAACATAAATTTTTTATCATCAATGAGCTTTTGTTTAATTTCCTCAAAAGAATTAAGTTTAATCTATCATTAATTTTTAAACATAAGTTTTAATATCAACTGTTAGGTATTTAAATGACTTCACTTTATAAATTATTTTTTATATTAATTACTATCTTAATAAAAAAAATCATACTTTCGATTTCTTTTGAATGTTTAACATGTAATTATAGACTTAGAATTTTCAAGATCGTTTAGCTGAATTTGATCTGGCAGCAAATCGTCGTTAATTAAATGCGTCAACAATTAACTCTTACTTTCAATACACATTCAAGCGCGCATTGTTGTGATTATTAAATTAATGCAAAGACCTAAAATCTCAAGGTAAGGTTTTTTCTTTTTGAAATTTTAGCTCTAATTATGCTACGACCGATTTTTGAATACAAACGCGTCGAATTATTGCAAAATTACCTATCGATCGATAACTTACTGACATTGCGAGCGAAGAAAAAGGTGATTGCAATGAAATCAAATTTTTAATCAACGTTTAATTCACAAATGTTTACTAGTTGATTGTTGCAAATGGGATTGAAAGTATCGTATTAATAATAAGTAAAAAGTAAATAAACAAGAGTTGTACCTAAGCATAATGTTTGCTTAAGTAATAAATGTAAGAAAAGTCAAGGTATTGACATTGTTTTAAGTATGTATGCGTAATTAGCAACATGGAAGTGTTTAAACTATAATATATTTTAATATTAAATTATTAATAATAAAAGCATACGTTTAACGATTTCCTTATTTAACTGTTCAATTTATCTTGTATTTTTAGTAATTATTCAATTCATTGTTAATATTAAATAATTTGTAACTATACTATATGGATACAATAGTAAAATTAATTTTCAAAATGGCAATGAAAATTGTATGAAATGTTCATTAAGCATAAATTTGACTGACTTTAAGTTTTTAACCTTTCAACAAAATTGTTTACTTAATAACATATTAGTTGCGGTAGCGTCTGTGTTAATAATGCACAAATGCTCACTAATCTTTTTGAATTACATAACTATACAGGGAGGTAGGTATAAAAAATGTGTACTCAGTTAGTAGGTATTTAAATTAGTAAACACTTAGGTGAAGTTAGCCTACCGTATTTAGAAATATGACAAATAGACAATATTTCAAATGCAATAACTTTTTTACTATTTTATTATACATTTTAGCAATCTGCTAAAACACATTCTTTAAACAATTTCAATGGCGGCTTATGAAATTCGTTAAAAATTCTTAATATTCCTCAATCAATCAAATCAAAACAAGTCAAACAAAATTATTTATAACTTTTAATAAATTAATAAAAGAAACAATGTATTGCATTGTTATAATATGTAGATTAAAATTTAATATGAAAATTACCTGGTCCCGTCAATTTATTTTGTCACTACATTTTCAATTAATAAAAAAACTTTTATTATTTATAACTTTTATATTTATATACTTGCAAACATGTGAAAAATGCAAAAAACAATGTATGAAAAGTAAAAAATAGAGAAAAAAATCGATAGAACATGAAAAAAGTTTGAAACTCGCGTACCTTACAGGATAAACAATTTAATTGAAATTCTACATGTAAGTATCAATTATGTATATTGAAAAGTTTAAAATTTAAATGAAGCTATTAAATACGTTTTGAACACGGATGTGAACTGTTAGAATCTTCTGTCCATAACAATTTACTGATTTTTAATTTATATTCACGTTTAATAGTAAAGTTATGTAAAAGTTCGCAAGATCGTCGAATATATATAAAACTAGCATACAGTAATTTGCACCTGTTAACCTCTAAATTTTTATTATTATTATATTTAAAATACGAATTTATAATAAATCTGTTTCTATTCAACCTATCTAATGAATAATTTAAAAATAATGGCATGCAATATTGGCAGCGCGGTTTTACATATATCGCTTACACAATGAACAGTGATTTAACAAATAATTAATTTACAAAACGTTTACTTTGTAAACAAAAACGCACAATGGTATATAATGTTTGTCGGTATAGATTGAAAGATTAAATGTATACTTATTATTAAATCAATAAAATGTTAATTATATTAAGCATTTAAGCATTAAAGTTGTATATTAAAACAATAATTGCTACACTTGCAACATTTTTCTGGCAATCGACATTTTTTTAGCATATTATAACAAGAATGAACGCATTAAATTCGTTTCCCAATAATTCACTTAAATTAATTACGTGGAATTTAAAACTGCTAATAATATTTAATACTATTTAAAAGCATTTGACCAGCTAATTTCGGTTATTAGCCGCAAATTAAGAACATTTGTTTACTTTTGCTTATTTGAATTTGAATTAAAACACAATAAAGCTACATTTGCTACATTGACATTTTTTTAGCGCATAATATAACAAGAATGAACCCATTAAATTCATTTCCCAATATTAATTCACTTAAATTATTTATGTGGAATTTAAAGCTGCTAATAATACTATTTAAAAGCATTTGACCAGCTAATTTTGGTTATTAGCCTCAAATTAAGAACATTTGTTTACTATTGATTATTTGAATTTGAGTTAAAACACAATAAATGCTACACTTGCAACATTTTCCTGGCAATCGACATTTTTTTAGCGCGTAATATAACAAGAATGAACCCATTAAATTCGTTTCCCAATATTAATTCACTTAAATTAATTATGTGGAATTTAAAGCTGCTAATAATATTTAATCCTATTTAAAAGCATTCGACCATCTAATTTCGGTTACAAGCCGCAAATTAAGTGCAATCAATTTTATTTCAAAACGAAAAAAAAATAAATGTGCGTAATTTATTTCACTTAATCGCTTAATAATTAATTTGTTAGCGACTTTACATTGTTCATGTTTCAAGTTGAAACACTATAAATTGGAATGAATGTGCATATGTTTATAACCTAATTTGTTATGACATTGTATATTGAGTTGGTATCAAAATTGATTTTTTGAGTAATTTGTATCACAGTTTTTTAATCGCACAAATTAATTAGGCAGAAAATATTACCGATTATTTCATAATAAATTAGAATTTGTATTATTTGTATATCTGAATGATGTTTGATTGTAAACTAACTATATTTGGTAGTAACCTTGTGAAAAAAGTTTTGTTCATATTATTAATTGCTTAAATTTTAATAAATAGGTATATGCGTAATTTTCTTTTAGGTCAAACTTGGAATTGTGTGCGCAATTTCTTTAGAAAAAAGATATTTCAATTAGCTCAATTAATATTGATTAAAAATCTCATCTTTACGTATTTTGTTTTACCGATAGACATAAAATAAATTAATAAAATTGCCAGAAGTTAAAAACATACCAACAAACATGAGACCTCAAAATATTTTTAGTCTCTACGCTTATATCATGTTCGTTTAGACGTTTCCTGTTGCCATTTTTATCGATTACATAGTTTATAAATCTATTGTTGTTTAGTACTTTAACAAAGCTCTGAGGTTTGTCTGGTGCACTCTGCGATTTTTGACCACTAAATATATGCTATCAACTTTCCGGCTCGAATTAAAGTAGAAAGTCTTTGAAACTGTAGAATTATTGTGGAAATACGATATCAATTATCACGACAGTATACAAGTTGCAAAAAATAGTCATGGATTAGTTAGTTCATTTCCATTTAGCTATTTTAAAAGTGGTTATAATATTCCGCGATTAGTAGATTTATTGCAAATTATATAGCCATAAATTAGCACAAATATAATTGAATTATAAAATGTGCCGTATTAGGTTACATATCTCAAACATTTCACAATCATAAAAAACAACATTTTTTAATATCATTACAACCAATTAACACAATATAATTTTAATTTCCTCAATTTTAACAAAGCAAAATATCCATCATGAATTAGTACCTATATAATAACATGGGAAACAGAATCATCATTGAAAAATTGATTCACTAATAACATGCTATAAAAATGTAAATTAATAAGATAATAAAAACGCCGTATTTTGTTTTATATTTTAAACAATTAAAAACAGCACTTTTAAAATCATTAAAATCAATTAACGTAGTATAATTTTAATTTCCTCAATTTTAACAAAGCAAAATATTTATCATGAATTAGTAGATGATAAAATGGGAAACAGATTCATCATTGAAAAATTGATTCACTAATAACATGCTATAAAAATGTAAATTAATAAGACAATAAAAATGCCGTATTTTGTTTTATATTTCAAATCATTAAAATCAATTAACGCTGTATAAATTTAATTTCGTGAATGTTAACAAAGCAAAATATTAATTTTAAATGTTAATTCATCATTGAAAATAGCCAAAAATACATGTACTACTAATAACAGGCTATAAAAATGTAAATTAATAAGAACTGCGCGTATCTTTATTACAACGCCTACACGTTTACAAAAATTATACAATAATTTTGTTTCGGCATAAATATTTTGCAAATTGATGTAACTGCTAATTTTAATTTGAATAGAAAATGAAAGCAATTGGTTTTTGCGATACAAGTTGATAATTTGAACACGTGCGCTAAATGAAAATTTTTGTAGGCGCATGTATAAATTTGAATAAAAAATTTGAAGCGCTGCAAAATTTTGTGCGAATATAATAGAAAGCAGAGCGATTTTTAGTCATCCATTCCACATATATTCACACCTTGTTATACAAATAGCTATACGAGTAATGTTAGGGTAAGGTTGCTTAAATTATATCCACATGCAGATACTTACTAGAAAGAAATAATATATTGGGTAGGTAACTAAGATGCTTTTCACTCCCATTTTTAGGATATCCTCAAATTCTGCGATCTTCTTCTTCTTATATATGTTAGCTGTCATTCAAACCTTCTAGTTTTGTAAGTTCATTGCGTAGATATTTTCTGAAAGTGCTTTGGAGTGCAAAAACTAACATTTTTGCCATATTTTGCTTTATGATTTCTGTAAAGAAAAGAACGCATTGCAAGCCGCCAAAAATTACATAACGTGTATAGTGATGAAGCCCTTAAAAGAAAGGCAATGCCAAAATTGGTTTGAAAAAATCCGTTCTGGAGATTTTTTTCTTAAACATGACCAACGTTAAGGTCGACCAGTTGAGCTTAATGGGGATGAAATCAAAATCATCTTCAGAAAGGCGACAAATGGTCATCGAACAAAATGGAAAATACTTAATAGATTAAAGTTTTTTCCATTAAAAAGAAAAACTCTCTCATTTCATTGAACAAATCGGCAATTACTTAGTTGCAAAAAGTGCATTACATCTTGCAACAAAAGCAACTCCATAAAATATTGCATTTGCGTAACATGAGTTTTTCTCATACAACACACTTTCAAAATGATAAAAAAGGTTTATTATTAGATTAAATCAGAAATTTATTACACATATAAATGTAAATTTACCCACCAAAAATTTACTTTACTTTAAAGAAATTTACATTTATTTTTACAATAGAAAGCGATGTTTTTCTGTCTGTCAACCCAGTCGCTTTTTATTGCAATTCTTTTTACACGTTGCATGTTGTTCAAGTAACTAATGAAAAAAAATCGATTGCGCAAATTGTTTAATTAATAATAACAATATAATTATTATTACGTACAATAAAATGCGTATTTTTTGAGTGTTTCTTAAATGATACGAAAGGAAAAAACTTTCACTTGGCCGGTGATAAAAAAACGTAATAAATTTTACAGGATTATTTAACCGATCAATAAAACGTCCGAAAAAAAATTCATACATATACAATCATTGATCTATAAATTATTGTATTTTATGCAATACGAGTATTTATGTACAATAAAGTGTTCATTTGTTTTAATGATTTGTCTAATTGGATCTAATTTATTGTCGTTTGATAAATTTAATAAGAAGCACGTTAAGAAAATATTAAAACAAACATTTTATTGATTAATTTTACGATTGCAGCAAAAATTTATTGAGTTCGCTACTAATTTAATTATAGGTACACAATTTAATTAGATATTTTCATAAATCAATAATTGCTTTCTTATATAATAAGAGAGACAAGTTTCGATGGTTTTATTTTAGAAAACTATGTTAGAAAAAATTTAAGTTAATGTATTTAGTTATTTAACTAATTGTGATGAATATCACTTACCACCTGTCTAGCTTTAATTATAATTTATTAGTTAATTGATAAATAACGTAAAAGTTTAAAATAAATTGAAGTTGTGATTTATTTATTGAAAAGTATCATCAAACATCTTTTTCAAAATTTATGATAACATAGAAAAAAGCTACATTTCATATTCAAATTTTGATGGTAGTAGAAAACTATGTTAAAAAATATTTTACTTAATTTCTTCTTAATGTATTTAGTTATTTAATTAATTGTGATGAATATAATTTACCACCTGTCTGGCTTTAACTACAATTCATCGCTTAATTGATAAATAACGTAAAAATTTAAAATAAATTGAAGTTGTGATTTATTTATTGAAAAGTGTCATCAAACATCTTTTTCTAAATTTATGATAACATAAAAAAAAGATACATTTCATATTCAGATTTCACGGTAGTAGAAAACTATGTTAGAAAATATTTAACTTAATTTCATCTTAATGTATTTAGTTATTTAATTAATTGTGATGTACCTATATCATTTAACACCAGTCTGGCTTTAACTACAATTCATCACTTAATTGATAAATAATGTAAAAGTTTAAAATAAATTGAAGTTTATGATAGCATAGAAAAAAGCTACATTTCATATTCATCACTACTCGTAACTCTCTCATCTGGAAATTCCCGGTCAGTATGATACTGTACCTACTGCCTTTTCGACCATGAACCCGTTCTAAAAACAAGACCCATCTGTGTGTGCATTCCATAGATGGACCAAGACGACATAAATTATTGTACTACAACCACGTCTTTTGTTTTTAGTCCAACTAGTATCCAACATTAAAAAACAGAACATCATGCAATTTTATTTATAGGTAGATGTCGAGATCACAAAAAAAGTTGCTGCGCTATTATAGTATGAGGAATTATCTTTAATAAGTAACATGTTTATCAGCAAAGTGAAACTAAGAAACTAATTTGGTTTTGATGACTATTTTAGATACTTTAAATGGGCCACAGTTTTTATTATATTTGATAGAATTTTAAATTCTTAAAGTATTTATTTAAATAAATGATAAAATTCAATAAAAATCAATTACAATTCTATTTCACATCAGTCTATGAATTTTTTTTATTGCCTTTTAATCCTTTTTCAATTAAAAGTCATTTCAACAATTTTAAACAATCATTTTTGTGTGTAAATTTTTAAAACGTTGTAGCTATATCATTTTGTAATAGGTAATTGTTTGTAATTTACACTAACAATACATTTTTTAAGGTTAATTAAACCACGTTTTAACAATTTGCTACATTCCACTATTTTCGGATTACAGAAGAATATTTTTTTTCATTATTTTTATCATGAAATAGATATCAAAGGCCTTAGAGGAGGAGATGATGAAAATAGGCGATGTTAAGGTTTTTATACTAAATCTCCTCAATATCTATAATCTTCAATAATAGAAAATTGAATCTAAGATAAATTATGCACATATATCAATTAAAAGTATGTATATAGAAAATTACAAAAACTAAATAATAGTTGTAACCAAGTATTTTATTTGTAGTGAACTTTTTACATTCTAGAGATGCACACTTTAAAAAATACTACTCTAATGTTTCAGATATACCTGCATATTTTACTTTTTAATAACTTTTTATGTTTAATTTAACAATTGCGCATGTTTTAAACAATTAAGCAAACCTTTACAACATCTTGATTATATTTTGAATACACTACTAGTTTTTTTAGTAATTTATACTTCTATACAATACATTTTTATAATTGTAGAAAAATTAATTAAATCGCTGTTGAAATACGATTATTTTCAAATATAAATAAAATTTCAAAACGTGTCAGATGTAGTAAAATATTATGAAATTACCTACGCATTATTCCAATCTAGCTGAAACGATTAATAATTTCTTTCTTTCATTATTTTTATTAATCATTATCACAAAATTAATACAAAAGCCTTTCACCTTGTACCACATTAACTGAGTCAATTATTTGCCACGGTTATATATGATGAAAATTTTGGTATATTATGCTGAGTAAGCCCCGATTTTTATGGTGTTTCTAGTCTAGACTGTATCTTTCTAGTAGTGATGTGCAATATTTTAATTATCCCGTAAAAGAAGTTTAATTCATCTATTACGAATGATTTATTTATGCGCTACCACTATATGGCTGATGATGCATAAACAACTTATGAATTTAAAATGTTTTCAGTTTTAATATCATCATTAAGTTATATGTTAAAGGCGCGATTTGCGTGCGGCTAATAAAAAGTTTACAATATACAAATTCTATAAAAAATAACAATTATGTGGAAAAAGCTGTAGAGGTTAATGCATTCTTCGTGACAATATTTAATGTGTTATTGTCTATTATGTGTTTTTATTTTTTGAAGATTTACCGAAAATAGTTTTACGGCAATATTAATTAGCAGCATAAAATTTTAATGATTAAATTTATTTGCTCATTACTTATATAAACGCAATTTGTCATATATTGTAATAATTTTAATTTGTTGCATATATAGAAATACGATTAGAGATCATTAGTAAAATCAGAGACAATATTGCAAAATGTAATTGCTAACATAGTTTGTTCGAAATTGAAATTTTGGAAAGTATGTAAAATTAGTCGTTTTTTTTAGAAATAAAAAATTAATAAATAAATGGTCGACATAATTTTGATAAATAGCATCATTAACACTTTTAATAGTGTTATAAAAAAGCGTATTTATTAAAGTCAACCGATTTTAAACCGTGACATTTTCAATAAAACATTAATATTGAGAGAGAATAAAAGAGTAATAAAACAAGATTTTTTGAATGCATTAACTTATTGTAATAGTTTTTAAAATTTAATAAAACAATCGTTATTCAAACAACAATATTACTATAAATTCGAAAAAAAATAGCAGCAGATTCGTGGTACACCATTATAATATTAGGTAATAGCTTATTATCTTAATGTAAAGGCACACCCGTTTAATTAATATAGATATTTTGATCTAACCTTTAAATTTATTTATTATTTTATGATTTTTATAATTTTTATTGTTTTTGGTATTAGTTTTTTCATTACTGTTTATTTAGTTATATTTTTATCACAACTAATCCTGACGATGACCAATCAAGTCGAAATATATTGACGAAATACTTAAAAAATCTATGTACTTAAAAGTTAATAAACTAATTACTGACAATAACTATAAGTCAAAGGTTTATTGAAAAAATAAAAGTTGTGCATTATTAACTTTGCCTTTAAACGTTTGTAACTTTTCAAATATTTAAAGAACAAATAAACCAATTCATGGAAGCTGTAAAATGTGCAGTTTTTATTATTCATAACAATAAAAGAAGTTACTGAGGCAAATTTGTATTGGGAACCTCATGAAAAAGTGTTAAAAGGGAATTCCATTTATTAAATACAAATTTACTTAAACTAAAGCATGCAAGTTTCTCAAAGATTTCAATTACAACGTTAAATATTGTTTGGCGTCCATCGGTTGCTATGTGATTATGGCTCCAAGGGGTGTTAGAAATTATAATTACTTAGGAACCCATTCACAGGGGGTTTAAAAGATTATTCTTATAATTCATGTAAATATAAAAATAATGATAACATATCGTAACTTGCTTGGAAATATGAAATATAAATTTAAATAATTATACTACCATCAAGAGATTATCTAAAAAATCGAATTAATTAATACGGAATAAATACGTATTATTGGATTGGAAAAGGTTAAATAAATGAAAAATGTATTTATGCAAACTACAATGTAAACATATAAATTAAACAGTGACTATAACATGCAAAAACAATATCCTAAAACAACCACAATCAATTTATATAAAAGGATATAAAACATTTTTTTAAGACTTAATTACCTACCGATAAATGATGCTATAAATCACAATAGGTATCAATTAAAAGAAGTGAAGTAAAAAATTTAAACAAAATTTAAATGAGCAATAAAATGTAGGTACAAATAGGTAAATAAGAAGGGAACGGTTGGATATTTTTTATGCTAAATTTAACAATTAAATAAAACAAATCTGTATTATCAAATGAACCATTTATTTTTAACGCGATATAAGTTTATTCTTTTGATGGTTTACGTCAATGGTTTCATGTCTTATTTCATTGATGCTCCCCTTTTTGTTATGAAATAAGCGTTGCGCTTCTCTTCAACACATGCAATGATCCATAATTTCATTACTATAAAATGTCCCACAAAATATACAACAAAAATCAGGGAAAATCGAACAAAATTCGAGAATTTCAGTGTTTGTTGTAAGAAATGAAGCAAGATATTAAAATATTCCTCTGAGTTTTGCTGATATTTATGGCATTTCAAAATCCGCATAAATGACATTTTTCTTATAAAAATACTTGTCCTCCTTAGGATGGGAAGAAACGTCCCACTGTTTGGAAACCACTGTTTTAAACAATAAATGTCTCAAATTAATTGCTCATGTAATAGGCAATATTTTTAAAACTTATGGGTTGTTTTGTTCCATTTCAAGGATTTTTTCAAATATATTCTTTTACTTTTATGTACCACCATGTATCTATGTTAAAAATGTTGTATAAATAACTTTAAATTTAACACACAACAATAAAAACATAAAATTTGTCTTAAAATGTAAAGTAAGCATAAAAACACAAAGTAATATATTCTAAAACAAGTGATTTCTTTCAATATACATAAAAAAACTATAAAAGTTTTAATTAACATCAAATAAATCACCTATAAATTCAATGCACTTGCTGGATCGGCGACGAAACACATGAAGAAGAAAAAAAAGAAGAAAAAAACAGATCCTGTTTGTGTGCGCCTCTTATGGGTGCGTGCGTGTGTGTGTGTGCATACATGGTGTGGTGGGGTACGCGCCCCCCATCAATATACTTACTTCAATGCAACAACAACAACATATTTCGACTTGGCCGAAATATAATATCAAACGATATAGATATATACAACCTCCACTACCTTGCCGACGACAGAACGCGGCGAAATATCACTACTTCTAAATAGGTGTACCTCTACCTATAGAGAAAAAAAAACCCAACACACAGGCAGTTGCGACACACGATTATTTTTTAAGACGACTATCAGCAGCGCGCAACGCAAAGTCAAAGCCGCGCCAAACACCGAAAGAAGCTGATTGAAAGTGCAAGTGTGTGCTCTCGCTCGTTGACTTACAACATGTGCTAAAACTAATTAAACTCGCGCATATTTAAACAAGTTACGGAATTTTAAATTTTGGATAAACAACCCTTAAAAAATGTGGAAACTTTGTTATTTGTTGATTTTCCACGCGGTGGTTTCAATTCGCGCGAGTGATTTGAAGTCAGCGGCAGATAGTGTGGCGGATAGTGTCGCGCATCGCATCCTCGACAACGACAACATAGACCTAGCAATCATTAACAAAACGAATCGGACGTATAATTTTCCATACGATCTATTATCGTTCAATTTCCTTCAGCATGAAAATGAGAGCGTGCTGGCAACGGGCGAAACAGACGACAATCAGTTGAAGGGGAAAGTCTGCATGAAAAATTTAACATTGTGCATGGAGCAAGGTGAGTGTTGAGTTGAGTTGAGCTGCAAACTTGCAATTGCTGTATATTTAATGATGCAAGGTTATTTGTATATAGTATGTAGTATAAATCGATTGCCGGCTGCAGTAATATGCAATGCAATTCAATATAACGTATACAAGTGAGAACTTGTATTGTTTTTGCCGTAATCGTTTAATAATTAATATTGCTGATGCGATGTTAAAAAAAAGGATGAGTGGATAGTTTAGGGAAAAATATGAACGTAGTCATAATTGAGATATATAAGTCGGCAATTTTACAATCATAAATTAAAAGACAAAAAAATTAACTGGATTGTCGTGTGTATATTTTCGGCAGTCTTTTTTTGTGTAAAATATACACGAATGAAATGAAATATACAAAGGTAGTCTTTAAAGTTTAATTCTTTTTACAACTATTTCATGGTTTTTGTTGATTATTCACAATTTTTTCATAGATTTCGCTGTTTTTTTTACAATTTTTTACTGGGAATTCATTATTTTTATGCTTTTGCTATTTTATCTTGCCATTTTTCTTACCTTGTTTCTAAAAAACAGCAAAAAAATTGTAAAATTGAGTAAACACCATGAAAAAGTTGTTAAAAACAGAGAAAATCTGAAAAAAGAAGCAAAAAATAGCAAAAACAGCAAAAAATACAGAAAAGTCGTAAGAAACCACATAAATTGTAAAAAATTACAAAAGGAAGATTAAAGTTTTCAGATCGCACTATTGTATTTACCAAAATTATGCTATTTTACACCTAAAAAGTGCATTTTTGTATAAGACAACTACTTTATTCCTGTAAATCATTACAGTTTAATTCCAAAAAAACTGATAATTATATTTTTTTATATACATTGACTAGTTATTTTATGTTTGCACCTTTTTTGCAAATATAGACATAAAACATAATTCTGTAAAGAAAAAGATTTATGCATTTTATTGCAATTGGTTGAATATTTATTATCTTTCAAAGAACATAGTATTACTTACATAAAAGATAAGTTTAACCCTACAATTATTTATGTAAACAATTATCACTGACGTAAATCAAAAATTTAAATTTTTGTATTATTTTACACTTATACCATTAAATATTGACATACAAGCGCAAAATTTCGCATTAAATTATTAAAAAACAGCTCCGTCCCAATATTCCAAAATACCTACTATTTATATTATTTGTTTCAATTATGATATTTAACTAGGTATATCAGACATCTATAGAATCATCTGCTTTTTTCGCAAACAAAAATATTTTTTTGCATGCTTCAATTGACTTGTCATTTATTTAACTTTATCACCTCAAGCGTAAATTATTTATTTATTTATTATTTATTATTTATGTAAAAAATTAATTATTTATTCTTTGCATTATATTATATTACAATGATGTGAATCAGCGCTATGTTATTGTAGCATGAAAAGTTTCAATGAAAACCGCTCGAAGAGTCGCCTGGCTTATGCGAACGTTGAAGTCGCTTATATAGTTTACAAGAAAATACATGTTCACAAAAATATTAGTGAAGGTTATTGCCATATATTTTTTAAAATCTATTATCGCGTTTTGTAACATTTTTATTGTGCATAAAATTAATACGCATTGCAAATTGCAATAACCATCGTATAATAGTAATAAATTTTTAATCACACACAGAGTGATATTTAAATGGTAGGTAGAAAGGACTTTCAACGCCATCAAATTCTATAGTTATATATGAATGAAAATTTGAAGGTTACTTCTACTAAATGATTTTTTCTTATAAATTTCACATAATAAGTGTAATAAAACAGCCAGTCATTTGTCAATGTTAAATGTTTAAATACATCAACAATAACATTGTTATGATATTTAAGCTATATGCTGTGTATAAATAGTATTGTACAGTTAAGTAGGTATATATTTAATATCGATTAATAATTTTCACCAAATAATTGATTCTTGCCTTAAGATAATTGCATTCCAAATATTTTCTTGCTAAAATGATTTTCTAAATTATATCAATCAATTAAATTTTTACTATTAGATGTGTAAATATGCACTTATTAATCTGCCTCTTTATTTGTAAGTTGTTTCCAAGAATTTAAAGTAAAGCCAGCTAAGCACGTTTTCTTGTCTTTTGCAATTGCACAAGAGATAAATTCTTTATGTCTGGTAAAAATATATACATAACCAATTTACTTCATCAAAAACACTTCGAATAAGATTAATTTATGTTTAATTAAGAAGATGCATATTCAAAAAATCGATGTAACAGCACTTTTATAATTATAATTATTTTAATTTACTATTTTGATGTTATCTTTTACGGCATATGTACATATATGTGTGTAAACATTTTGTTTTTATTAATTAATATAGTAATAAATGTCGCATACAATTATAAAAATGTATTTATTAATCTATGCTTTTGTTTGAACCAAAGATAATAATATTATTAGGTGATTTCATAAGTTCGTGTCCGATTTGCGCGCTGCCAGAAACATTCCTTTTTGACTGTGCTGTTATTAATTTTATAATCATATTATTTACTAACAGTGAACTACAGGTCCAGTGAGTCAACATAAGCTTAATAAAAGGTTAACTTAAATTAAGTTGTGTGCAGGGTTAGTGTTCAAATTGGAAGATGTTAAATTGAATATGCGACATGCCATATTATACGAATTTAAAAAAAGAGTGAGTGTCGGTACTGCTACAAAAAATAATAAAGACGTTTATTCGGATCTATAGAACAGTTTAAAAATTTTGTAGTTCACTGTCAATAAATAATATGATCATAAAATCAAAAAGGAATGTTTCTGGCAACGCGCAAATCGGGCACGAATTTATGGAATTACCTAATATATTAAAAATTCTACAAACATTTTAATATTATGTTGTCCAACATGTATTTACTTGTTTAAAAATTATTTATCTATGATTATCAAACAATTAAGCATTAATTTATTGCCATTTATGTCGAATATATTGATTTGTTTAATAATCTTATCAAACAATATGTTAGTTGATTTAACAATAACTCATTAAAAACACGTTTTAAATTAAATGAATAAATGTGTGTGATAATGATTAAATAAAAATCATCTATAAGTAATTTTAAATTCAAATTCTGCAAAAATTCTTCCCAAATTCTTAGTCATATTAACAGATTACGCAAGGCAGAGTTGAAGGTTGCAGGTGCACACGATCACAATATTACAATATATTTATCTCCTCGTATCAATGAAAAATTTATATTGCAAAATATTATCGACAATTAAATTACAATTTTATTTCATTTAGATTTATTACATATTTGGCGTATTTATTTTATTTTTTCATTATTGTGCAATTTAAACGCGTTGACAATGCAATTTGAAAACGTTATGTAAAAAAACACACACGTACTCGAATTTGTTTAAATGTTTGAAAATTAAGTACTTTTTTTCTTGTGTATTAATGCTTAGAAAGTTTTTTTATTGTATTCTATGTACTAATGTGTACGAATGCTTCCAAATATTAATTTAATTGCATAAATTTTTGATAAAGAAATAATTGAAATGGTTAAAAATTCAAATATTTTATTTTTATTTACGAATTGAAAACCGGTTTTGATAATATTTCGCTATGAATCAAGGAAAATTTAAGCCAAACGAAGATTTTTTTATACATTTCCATCTTATATATGATAAATTGTAATCAAAAGCGTTTCACTTTCACGAATCTTTATTTATTGCCTATTCAAATTCGAAATTTTATCACAACACTTACTAACTTGATAAAATTCTCAAACTTTTTGTTAAGTTAGTCATCATCCATAATATTTATATATAAAAGTAGAATTAATTCGATTACTTATTTATTTTCATTGAAAATTGTGTTATGTCCAATAACTGTTAATCAAAATAAGTCACTTTCACTTAACTTGATTAAAGTGTAATAGATTATTCCTAAATCTGTCTATTTTGATGTAAGCATGTCAATAAAATATAACAAAATTTAATTATTTTTATGTCATAGAAGTTATTAATATTGAAATTCAAAATTTTGTCACTACACTTACCAACTTCTTTCAGGATTTGTTGAATTAGTCATCAATTATTTATACCACGCATAAAAATGTGCACGACTTACGTTAGAATTAACTCAATTATCAACTTTGGTATATTTATAAAAAAATGTGTTAAGTCCATTCTGTTCATAATTTAAATAATCAAATTAAAGTGCAAATGATATTCTTAATTGTTTTTATGAGCGAATATGAAATATGCTCATATCCAAATTTACCAGCCTAATAAATGCCTACTATATACCTACGAGACATATTTCAAAAGATTTAACATGTAATAAATAAATTCGAGTACGTAAAGAAAAATTTACAATGTTTACATAGAATAAATTATTCTGTTATGAAAATTAAATTCAATTTGCATCATTTTTTTAAAAAACGTGGGCGCTTAATTAATTTATTATCTCTTTGTGAAACTTTCTATATAAAATATTACCTATCTGATTCGTTTTACAAATCAAAGGTCGCAATATGGAATTAGTACTCATAATTGTCAACGAATTATCTAGAAAAAATACAATTGCAAAAATTATTGCAAACAAGGAGTTTTTACACAATTTGTTTAATCCATATTAAACATTTAAACATAAAAATATTAGACAACTTTCTCGTTCAGTACACGAATTATAAATTATAAATGATACGACTTTTAATAAATTATTAAATCAATCAATTTTGTTTTTAAAATCCATTGCGTAATAACGCATTTCAAAATATTGTCGGGTTGAAACAAAAGGTGGGTATCAATTAATATTTCACACATATCAATCAAACGGCCGGGTTCAATTAATGAATGGATGCGTCTGCTAGACAAGCGATTTTTGGAGGAATTTTATCGCTGACAAACGAGAACAACAACCAGCAGTGGCGACGACGAAAAAAATAACTCTCGATTACCTATACGAAATGGAAAAAAAACTTTCTCGCCATGTGCGCGCGCGCGCGCACAAATTTTACAATAATTACGTCAAAATATGCTAAATGAAAACAAACGAATGCTAATACATGTGGAATTTCTTAATCAATACCTTTTTTACCTTGCTGGCTGGCTTAAATGTTATTTGAATTAATTTTTTTGTTGGGCTCGTTTCATTCATTTTAAGATTTATAGCAATCAATGTATAATCTTGATTGAATGATAATTAAAATTTTGTTGATATTTTTAATCAAGTTTTAGATCTAAAACAATGTTTCAATTCAGAGTTTTAAAGCCTAATTATAATATTATAATTATGTATAAAATTGTGAAAGTGATTGAATATTCATTAACAAATTATTAATTAAAGATGATCAGTAAGAATAATTAATTATTTTTATTAATAGATTGCAATTGTATGGTTATTGCTTTTTTTAAACAATTGTTTGTTTTAGCAAAATATCAATTAATAATGTTAAAACAATGATGAATTAAGAATATACATAGCCCGCGCAAACATCTAGTGTGAAAGCAGGGGGGTCCCCTTCAAGCACCTAAACAGCATGGGTTGTTGTAAAATTGTAAGAGAGTCACATAGGAGACGAACTGAAAAATATTGTTCTTACAAATTTTAAACTAAAACTAACTATGTACTACCTCTATTTGGAAATAAGTGAGTTATTAGAATATTGTAAAAATTCCAAAATAAGTGAGCCTTTTGAAAAAAAAAATTCTGAGTCACTGTATTATAAAAATTACGACGACGGAACGGAAATAAGTAACGATTAGTGAATTGAAGTAGTAGAAGTAGAAGTATTATTAAAACAAATATTATAGAAGTAACAGTCTTTGATATAGAAGTATATAAAATCACTATATTTGTTTTTTCCATTTTACTTCTACTTTACTTCGATTGGAAAGGTAACTTGATAATATTTTTAAAGCAAAAAATACAAAGGCACAGTCAAGTAATAATTTAGCAATTTTAGGATGGTTCCTTACCTTTTTCTATCTCAAACATTATTCTTACTAACAATTATTATCAAAAAAAACATGTAATATGATAATTTTGTGTTCATTAGTCCAGTACATTATGTTTCTGATAACAAATTCCTTTTAAGTTTAATCATTTATAGGAAAAACTGAAAAGGCTCACTTATTT
>JARJDW010012390.1:0-14580 GCA_030264715.1 Adinopsis sp. GC000173
AATTAAATTAATTTTTATGATATCAAATGTTATGTCATCAACTCCAATTAACTTTTGATATGATTTAAGTTTCAACGAAGATTTATCTCATATTTTTGGCTAATGTTTTTACTCACGATAAGTAAAGACGATTAATTTTGATTTATGAAATGAATTTAGTATATAGAATGTCATCAAATAATTTACAGTATTATTTTAACGTATATAAATATAAATACACATTAGTGTAGATAAGACAACAAAAATTTCAAAAGAAATGTTGTATAATATATTAAATTTATCATTTCTTGATAACTTTCATTGAAAATATATAATATAATTTCATTTCATATAATAATATTTATATGATTAAATTTTAATAATTATTTTTTATTTAAAAGCTTATAGTTAAAACATATGATTTACTTTTTTAATACTCATATTCTACAGCAAATGAAATATCAACTTGGTTAATCATATTTTTATAGATAGTTACAATAACTCATCCTTATCAATTCCTAAAAAATACTCATTACTAATTAAATTTAAATAATACTCATCATTGAATATCTAGGTGCAAACACATGTGTCAATATGTAAGTACGGATTAATAAACAGAATAAAAATATCAAAAAGATAAGCGATGATACACTTTCATTTATCTATTTAAAACATGACATCTCTAGTATGTATACTCATACACTTTTGTCAAATAAATATGTCATTAATTTAAAATGATTGTTTAACTAACATCCATCTCAGAAGTCATTGTATTATTGTTAATAAATTTATTATTATCAGAAATCACTTATTGACGTGAATATGACAAAAAATATTGGCTTCTTTATAAATCCTCACACCTATACCAATACCAATACAAAAAAACATTTTATAACAAAAAAAGATGTTCGTATTTACAAACCTTGTAGCATTTTATAAATAAAACAAGGGATTTACACAGATTACAAACGATTAAATTTATTGATGATGTTCAAAAACATTTTCTTCAAACATCTTTCAATGTTTTCTTAACTAATACATAACATAAATACATTTACACCCGTTTATACGCTGTATTAATTCTTAAAAGAAAAACATCACAGAGATTTATTTTTGTCTATAGAAAATATTAATGTAAAATAAAAATAGAAAAGTATAAGCTTATTAATATTCAATCATGCCACACATTTTCAATTTATTATGTGTGAGTAGCAATGAAAAAAGAAAAACACAACAACAAGGAATAATTTAATTTTTAATTAATCCAAAATATAATTATATGATATATGATAAATGACGTAATATTGTAAATTTATCAAACCGACCAGACCACTGATGATAAACTTTGACGTTGGAGAAAAAACCCATCGCATAAGTACAACGTAAAGTCAGACGTTTGCAATAAAACTTGTTGCTATTAGAATGAACATCACGTAATAGTAATAATTAAGTAATTGTTTTTATTTAAATCTCGCAATAAAAAAAACGTTGCAATTGGCGGCGGTGACATTAATGTGCGGTTCACACATTTAAAATTTCCAATTATATTTACTTATTCCAATGTTTTAAAATTTACATTATTGTAAAAAACAAAATATTTACAAAGTGAAAGTGTCGACTATATTTGCCAAATAAATTTAAACCATCATTATTGCTCGTGAAAAATAAAAAAACATAAATAATGCAATATATGGAGCATTTATGATTATTTTGACTATTGCTAGCTAAAAATAGATTTTATTTTCTATGATAATGGGAATAAATTAAATATTACGAAAAATAAATTTTAGTAAAATTCCATTGTTTATTCAACTATAAATATTACTTTTCAAATTCTGCTAATTAATTGTTGATAAACATAATTTACGCAGAGATATATAATGTTATATGTTTTAATTGCTTTGTTTCATTTCATTTTATATTAATTTGCTAATGACAATAAAAACTAGTTAAATATAAATGTTGCACAATATTTATAGAATGTAATAAAATTCTCTGTAACATATTTATGTACTTAAATCTTTTTTAAACAATGTTGCAAGATATGTATGTATGCAGTTTAGTATGTTCTTTGTACCTCAACAAACAAATTTATTAACAATAATTTATTTTTGCTCAGTAAATGATAAAAATAGAAAATATTACAAACCGAAAAAAATGGTATATTATTGTAATTATTATGTAAGAGAAATTATTCGCAAATAATCACATAATAGATAATAAATAAAATGCATCCAACACAATTTTTGCTGCATTTTATAAATATTTTATTGTATGTATATTATATATAAATTGATTTTATTTTGCGGAAATGATTTATCTATTAGGAGAAGGTTGCCAAAGTCGTACCCCTTAACTTAAATTGCCTGTAATTTGAAGAATTAAATAGCAAACACAAGTTTGTTGGTCTTATATAAAACTATAGTATATACTGCTTCTATTTACTGTTAAGAAGTGAATAAATTTATATGCATTTCTTTGTAATTTCGATATTTCTAAAATTCTAAATCGGCACGACTTAGGAGCATACTAAGTCGTACCCCCCTATACCCTAAGTCGTACCGCAGCTTTCAATTGGAGAAACAAAGTAGTGAAGCATATTTTTCATTATATTCTGTTTACATAACACCTATGTGGATTCAACCTGTGCAATTAGGGCATAAAATTTTGGTAATTAACATCTAACAAAATTGTAATTCTTATAATGTAACTTATTAAATTTTAGACATTAAAGTACTGAAGATGACGATGTAAATACAATATGCAAGCAACTTTAAACGAAATTTATCTATTTTGATAATTAGATTTGAAAAAAAAGTACTTACTAGCACAATAAGAGGGAGGTATGACTTAGGATCCGAGTGATTAGATATTGTCACACAATCAAATATTTCACTTTGCTATACAAGGCAAATAATGCTTAAATACATGTATAATATATATTTAAAACGTAATATGCAATTATCTAGTTTCAATTATCTGTGGAAGCTTACAAATATTAGATATATATTATATGAAATCGTTAAAAAATGAACTTTGTTGAATAAAATCTGTACACCTAGTGATAGGGCGACAAAACTTTAATATACGCTAAATGGGACTAAATTGGTTGTATAGTCAATGTATTTGGAATTTTAGGATTTTGGCTTCTTCAAAATCGCGGAGGTACGACTTAGACGCAGGTACGACTTGAGCACCCTTCCCCTACTTGTACAAACATGATTTTTTATACGTTTTGGCAATGATTTTGATCAAAACAAGAAACACCATGATTGAATAAATGAATATTTACCATTTTCTACAATCTTTTAAAACATTGTGTTAACAGAAATATTTCAAACTGTCTATAATATTCTATTGTATTATTCCATTCTCTGAAATAGTGTAGAAAAGTTTAATATTTGGGAAAGATTTGAATGAAAACAATGGGATGCTGCGACTTTATTAAAATAAGAATTTAGCAAAAGAAATTAGTCATTTCTTTATTAATTATTTTTTTCATCTTTTCAGAAATGTTACAAACTGTTTATTAATGTTTTGCTTGTTAATGAGAAATTGTAATAGTCAATTTTATAAACTATTAAACATTTTACGGCAATATTTAGCAAGTTCTTTAATCAAACCAAAAATAGCGTGGCTTTATTAAAATTAATATTTAGAAATTTAAAAGATTTAGAGGTTTCTTTAAGTCGTCACATGATTGCATAGTTTCGTATAGGCATTTCAAGTGGTTTATAAACTTTTTTTGAAATTTTCTGTTATTTTAGGACAAATTTTAGTGAAGCTTTCAATCTAAACAATGCAATAACATAATTTTATTAAATTAAAGTTGTAAAAATTTAGTAATTTCTTCACATTTTAATTTTTTATATCTGAAATTTGTTTACACTTTCTAAATCTTCTACTTTTCTCTGTAGATTATAAAACTTCCATTTTATTTATTTGTCAATCACCTATTGTTATATTTACTTATTTGTACATTGTAATAAAAATTTAAATTTCTTGAATAAATAAAATGGTTGATTGCTTAAAAATTCAGACAAAGACCAATTTTCGTCGTCGATTCGCCTGCCTTTGAATGAATAAAGTAACAAATCCATTCGTATTGTTGGAATGCTAATTATCCATCAACACAGAGCGGGAGAGAGAGAGAATGAGTGAAAAAATATGATATTTTCGATTGAATTGAATGGATGGCTTTGATGATGAGCGGAGTCAAAGCAGCAATCACATTGTAAATTCCGCCCTGGCGCTGTTACCGAGTGAATGAAACGGCGGCGCGACGCGTGCGAACCTCGCACCGTATTTCTATAAACCAAACGGCGACGATGCCGACGACAATCACCCCACATCATGTGTGTGTGTCTGTGTGTGTGTGTGTGCTCTTTCGCTCAGCAACGAGATCAAAACCGGTCGAAACCTTTGAACTCGCAACGGATGAATTTTAACTTTGTTTGACAATAGGATTGTTACAGCTAATATTATGTTTGCTCATTTCACACATTTTTGCATTGATAATTTTATTTGATTATACTCCCTCTTTCTTACAGAATTTGATGATAAAGCATTATTTCATTTTACATTTTATATTAAAATGTTCAATTCAATTCAATTTATACCTAACTAGACTACTTGGAAAGAATAAAATGTTTCTTTTCAATTTGTAAGTGTATGTACACTCTGTCAAATAAGTATCGGGAATTGTCCGATAAAACACAACATATTTATCATTCTCTTTCTTAAATAATATAGATATATGAACGAATAATCTTAACGTCAAAACATTTTTAAACCCATTTTCCAGAATTGAGTTTAGTACTCGCCGCGAATTCTCTTTTTCACCTTTTATGGGCTGAAAACGAGTGCTTCAAAGTTTTAATTTCGGTTTTAAGGAAAGAAAAATGTTAGTCGGTGCCATATCCGACAAATACGGTGATCGTATAATATCAGCTAAGTAGTTAACCAGAAATTTGGTTAAAATGAGAGTCATACAAAAGGATGCCTTATCATGGGGCAGAATTCGTGTATTCTCACTCTACAAATTTACTATTTTTTGCCGAATTTGCAACTTTCAACACCGCATTGTGCTTAAATATCATTCTTTATTTATTCGTCTGTCTTTCTGGCAACAGTTTGCAGTATTCGATTGCTGTTAACTTCAGTTAAAGCATCTCCAAAACATTAGCTGAACAAGATGCAAGATTAATTGAAGAAGTTTTTTAAAATATTTTTGGCAATTTTTAAGAAATCATTTTCCCAGCTTAAAAAAATCATAACGATATTGTTGACTAATTAGCATTCCGAGGCATTTCACGTCTCGCTACCATCTAGTAGCCCCAAAAATAATTTTTTAACATTAATCACGCGTCTCGGGGGTTGGTGTCTTTTTACTAAAATATTTGCATACCGACATTTCACCCGACGAATAATTACCCCGAACGTAAAAAAGCCGGCGCAAAAAATTAGTCGTCTAACAAGATCAAGATGCGCGTCGGTCGTCCGTCGTCGTCGAGAGATGTACGCGTTTCATATAAATTAACACATCGTTGTGTTGTGTGTGTTGTGTGTGATATGATTAAGTGCGCTGATAGTGCGCGCCTCAATCGAAATTTATATGTGTATGTGGATGAGATGATGTAGCATGCGCGATAGTCACAGATGGATTAGGAGAGATCATATGCGCGCGTTCAAAGTCATTTGTCATCTCAAAAATAGACGCTATAAATATCTAATAAGTAGTCAACGCTGCTCGACACTTTGTCACAATGTTTATATGATGTGATTTTGTGGATGTATCTTCACTTTGCACTTATGTAGTTTAATGATGCATCATTTTATCTGGCAGCTACGGATTTAGCAGGCTTTTATTTCAAAATTAATATGCGGGCAATAAATATAATTTACTATGCGGTTATGACATTAACAAATTAAGTAGTATGAGTATAAAAAGCCAGTTACCAATTATAAAAAATGATAAAAATAGCGTTTACAGTATTTAAGATAGAAATAATTCAAATGGATTAAACTGAAATTTGGTCAGACCATTGATAAACACAAAATTTTCTGCATAAATTATTCCAAAATGACAGTTTTACCTCAAAGGATTATACACTCTGTCAAATAAGTATCGGGACTTGTCCGATAAAACACAAAATATTTATGATTCATTCAAATGGATGATGTCGCCTTCAAAGAATGTAAGGTCTTTCTTAATATAGATATATGAAAGAGTAATCCTATCGTCAAAACATTTTTTAAACCCAATTTTCTTAAATCGAGTTTAGTACTCGCCACGAATTCTCTTTTTCACCTTTCATTGGCTGAAAACGAGTGCTTCAAAGTATTAATTTCAGTTTTAAAGAAACAAAAATATCAGTCGGTGCCATATCTGACGAATACGATGATATTAGCTAAGTATTTAACCAGAAATTTGGTTAAAATGGTAGCTTTATGAGAGGATGCGTTATCATGGTGCAGAATCCGCGCATTCTCACCCTTCAATTTTGCCATTTTTTATCGAATTTGCAACTTAAAACACTGCATCATTATATTACTTAGTTAATAATAAAATTATTAGAAACAGTTTAATCTATTTTATGTATATACATTTTTTAGTGATACTTAAATATTCCACTCAGCTAAATAGACATTATTTTTTGAGCACACCTTCGTCTATAAAAACAAATACGCTTTATAGTTTTAGAACTAATGTTATTAGTGCAATAATTTTTAAGCCACAATCATGTGTTACCATAAAGTAATGATAACATTTAGAGACACTAGACATTTAATTCAATTCCAAGTGGCAAAAAAATATGATAATTATTATTCAAAGCGAATTGTAGCAAAAATATAACGCAACCGATGCAACATGTTTTTACGTGTCGGAAAAGGCATCATCTTCAGCTTTTTATAGCCGTGTTCGCCAAGTGTGATGAATTATTGCAAAACGCACCATTTTATCCGGTGTGTGATACGATATTTTGAGAAGGATGTGAAATATGAACGTAGAGAGGAACGCGCGCGCAATATTTTCGGGGCAATAAAAATCCGCTAGTATATAGAATAAATAAAATCGTTGTTGTGCAGTTTTTTTTCTTCTTGTTATAATGAACATGTGCCGGATAATGTGTGCACGACGCAGCAGCACATACAGGAGACATCTGTCTTCCAGACGCACACCGCCTCCTGGACGACTAGTTGAATACGCTACATGCTATGACAGAATTCGGTGTCAACGTCTCGCACCGTGGGCGGAGAAGAACCAAACCCACAGTACCATTATTCTTTATGCATTCACCTTTTACTCTCACAAATATTAATTAAATAATGGAGCGACGTGGAGAGGAAAAAAAGCATGAGCGCGCGCGCCAGCGCCTGAAAGCCAGCACGCGTTCATAAATTATTTTATTCGTATCAGCGCGACGCAAATGACAATAAATTTCACCTCAACAACATATGTGTGCGTATAGAACGAACAACGGACGTAAACATTTCAATAATGAGAAATTATCGGGCGCGTCAAGATGATTATCACGCTCAACTAGGCCTTGTCCTATTGCGCGCGTTAATTCAATTAAAGCGAGCTTTTGTTTTCCTTAATTAAATCATGCCTGCATACAAAAGCTCACCTGGTTGTGTTGCCATAATAGCCAAAACAGCACATTTCACAGGCTGGTGCTTGCAGATAATCGCACACATACTATTAGCAATATTTGCAAATATAAGCAATTCATCATTCACATATAAAAATCACAGGGGCTCAAAGAATCGTGCAATAGCCCAGCTGAACTGGTGCGAGGATATGCGGTTGTATATGATACAAAAGAAATCATACGTTTTGCTGCAACGGATTGTGTGTGTGTGTGTGTGTTGTGTGTAAGAAACGCAGCGCACGGCCAGCCGCCTCTCAACACCTCTTACCGCCTCTTGGTGTTGTAATCCGCCTGCAGGCGTTTTCGATCCTCCTTGCAAAATTGTTATATTCAATGCCACACGATTCATATTCCATTCATATTGTTCTGTTATTATTTGTAAAAGTGATCATTATATGCGACACACAAAATAATAGTATGATAAATTCAATTTTATCGTTGCAAACTATACGCTATACGAAAGTCTATGCTTTCATTTGCTCAAACGGTAATGCATTTAATAAAATAAGTATTATATAGCTAGGTATTGCGTACAGTGCGATGAAAACGATTTTATACATGGAAGAGATAAACAATCATCAACTTCTTTAATAAATTCTAAAAATGTTTTGGCCGTTTTTTAACTCTTCTTATATTAATATAACAATTTAAAATGTAAATTTAAGTAAATTCACGTGATCGTAGGCAGAAATGTGCATCAACTGTAGTAATATTTTATAAAAATATAATAAAATAATTTAGTGATCCAATATTAGTGTTTTTCAATGAATTTTAGTGTTTTTTCATTGAATATTAGCGTTTTTCAATAAATTTTAGTGTTTTTTTCACTAAATATTTGTGTTTTTCAATGAATTTTAGTGTTTTTTCACTATTTTCAATGAAATTTAGTGTATTTCACTGAATATTAGCGTTTTTTAATGAATTTTAGTGTTTTTCATTAAATATTTGTGTTTTCAATGAATTTTAGTGTTTTTTCACAGTTTGTCATTGAATTTTCGTGCTTCTTCACTGAATATTAATGATTTTCAATTAATTTTACTGTTTTTCACTGAATATTAGGTATTGCGTATATAGTGTGATAAAAATGATTTTATACATGGAAGAAAAAAACAATCATCAAGTTCTTTCACTCAACTTGTCAAGTGTTTTTACAATTACACTAATCGCTTGATTTAATTTGAAAATAATTGAAGCACAACAGCATTTATTAATGTTAATGTATGTGGTGGCTTGCTTTCGTTAGAAAATGTTTGTTTATATATTATGTAGGTATACAAAAACATAAATTAATCCTTTTTTGTATGAATTTTTAGTGTTTCTTATATAAAAAATTTGATGTTTGAAGCCCAATATCATTGAATTGTCTAAAAATGTTTAAACTTTCAATTATATTTTGATAGAATTCATATTCACTTATGAAAAACTTCATCATATTGCATTTAAGAAGTTTGTTTTAGGTATGCAAATCTAAAATTTGAATTCTTATATTGTTTAGAAAAGCATCTTTCATATTAAAACCAATAGATAAGTATAATAAGAGAGAAAATTTAAAAAAATATAATTAACTAAATCTTCTAATGTTGAATCCACTTCTTTTGTAAAAAAAATGTAGGTAAATATGGTATATGAAATTTTTGGCTATGTTTTTTGTTCGTGTTTTTCTATTATAGCTAAATACATGTATAAGCTGCTCATAATAACCAAGCAAAGAATATTTCAATATCCTACCGGAATTGAAATTAAAAAAATACATATGAGAACATATTATGATTATCGTAGCGCTTTCAGATACGGTTATTTCAAGAATTTGGTTGCTTCCTTCTAGTCAACAATGAATAGAACATCTTGATTGGTTATCTTATAATTTCAAGTGTTTTTTTAAATATATTCCATCTATATAAGGTTGATTTAGGAAATTAATTTTTATGCTCCCTTAGATTCAAAGTATAATAATAATATTTTGCGAATTAAGAATAATGTGAAGTTTTCTTTATTTTGATTTTCACTTAGGTATCTGAAAAAAATACAAAAGAAAAACATAAATTTGATAAATTTGTAATTTTACGATGATGTTTAACCAGATATCATTTATTTGTGTAGAAAATGAAAAAATCTTTTCTCATGGTGGCAGAGAATAAATAAATTTTTAATTAAGTAGCGCGCATGATTTTGAATGATTTAGATTTAGATTTTCGACCTGCAAATTTATTACTTCTCGCATGCCCACGATAATAACTTTACAGTTTTAATTAAAAATTTACATTGTACATTTTTTTTTGGTGTTTGTTATGTAAATGATTTAATCATCATTTTTCAAATGAAATTAAATTTATTCTTCTAACTTTTGATGAACAAATACCAAATAATAATAATAATTTATCTAGTTCGTTAAAAATGTGTTAAACTTGTATATTTTATGAATAAAACATCTCTATATAATATTTTATAATTTAATTTATGACTACTAACAACCTATAATTAAATCAAAAACTAATTATTAATAATTTTTTACAAACTAGCTCTCAATAAATATTTTTGCAAGTTGGTAGGTAGTAGGTAATTGAAATAGATTAAGAGGCAATAAAAGCAGTTTCAACTGATTCGATAATAAAATGGAAATTTACAATAAATTTCCTCAATTAAGAATTGCATCCATTGTCAAGAAGAAATACCAGATTGAAATATTTACAAAATCGACTGATTATTAATTATAATGAATTAACAATGTTTCTGCAACAGTTTTTCCGATTAAATAATTGCGTTTAAATAGACACCAATCTTCAATTTTATGAATAAAACATCTCTACAATATTTTATAATTTAATTTATAACTACTAACAACCTATAATTAAATCAAAAACTAATCATTAATATTTTTTTACAAACTAGCTTTCAATAAACATTTTTGCAAGTTGGTAGGTATATTGGCAATTAATTAGATTTCTTTGATGAGGAATTTTAATTAATTTATTATACATTAAAAAGGCTATAATTAAATTCAACTAAAATATACTCCAATTTAATAATATCTCAAATGAATTGTAATTGAAAACCACAAAAATGAAGGAATATAATTAAATTAAAACATTTTTATATAGATCGAAAAAAAAAGCCTTGTCTATTAAAAATCAATTGTGCGTCATGAAATTTACCAGAAAATCGATTATCCTCCAATTAAACCAAAAAATTATTTAATAATAGATTTGAAAGAGAGCACCGGCTCACTTTTTAACGAAAAGCTTGTGGGTAAGAACGCCATATGCCATCTATGGGCGAAGCGCGTAGTTACATATATACACTAAATACCAAGTAAGGGTTTTTACAAGCTAAATGAAAGGGTACAAACCACAATTGATTACAATAATTAGAACTAAAAAAAAAATAGTATGAGAATAGATAGAAGTAATAATATAGCTTATTACACATATGACATCCATCCAGAGCGAATAATTCATTTTATATAATTAACTTTTCGAAATGTATAATAAGTAATCGATCGAATGCGATCCGTTTCTATAAAATAAATCATTCAAGTCAAGTGATTGCTTGCAATGATTTGTTGTTGTTGTTCGGCAATGTCAATGATGCTGTGGACACGCGCTCACACGGAAATATAGTGCACGTTGATCAGCAGGAAGTACGTGACAAACATATGAGTGCTGCTGTCACAGCCACCCTGTAACAATGCCGGAGAGAGCGCACCCCATAAATATTAGCTGCGGAAAATTATATGGTGTATGCCCTTTTTATTTTATTTGGGTCAGAAATCTGTCAACGAATTAATTCGACAACAACTTTTAGTATACGAGATGTAAAGAGGAAATATCCAGAATGCACGCTTTCAAAATGTTCGATGTTTAACATTTATTGTATAGATATTTTCTAAATTTATCTAAGAATGAAATTTTGATTCACTTCATTTTAGTTTATAAACTGAATTCCTTCAAATTCTCACCAAATATGTAGGGTTGACAACTAAGTAAATGCCGATTTCAGTTATAAATGCTTTTCACTCCCATTTTTTGGGATATCCGTAAATGTTATGATCTTCTTCTTCTTTTTATATATTTTAGCTGGCATCCTAACCTAGCTGTATAAGTTCATTGCGTAGGTATTTTCTCAAAATGTCTTTTTTACCTCAACATTAATATGGACTACAAAAACAAACATTTTCGCCATATTTTGCTTTATGATTTCTGTAATGGAAAGAACGCAATGCAAGCCGCCAAAAAATTACGTAACGTGTATAGTGATGAAGCCCTTAAAGAAAGGCAATGCCGAAATTGGGTTGAAAAATTCAGTTCTGGAAATTTTCTCTTAAAGATGACCAACGTTAAAGTCGACCAATTGAGCTTATAATGAGGATGATCACAAAACCATCATTAGAATGATGACAAAAGCTCATCGAACAAAATGAAAAACACTTAATAGATTAAAGTTTTTTTTTCATTAAAAAAAGAACCTCTCTTATTTCATTCAACAAATTGGCAATTACTTAGTTGCCAACCAGATAGTAATGTTAGTTATTTACTGAAATGGTTAAAAAACTCTAAACAAAATAAAGTTGTTGAAAACATTTATAAAATTATAATATAGATATAAGTTATTGAAAATTAGCGCATTAAAAGTATTTTTAGGTAGGTAGATTTCAAAATATATTATGCGTAAATCAATTTACACGATACTTAGCTACATTTTAACAACAAATTAATTTATTTAATCTCATAAAGTGCGCATATGTTCTCATCATAAAGATTATATTATAAATTTGCGCAATTTGCATGCAGAAAATATGAATTTTAAAGTATACGTTTCGCACAATTTTGAAAAGGTAAACGTACTGCTCGTTTTTACCAGGCAGAAGGGAAGTGCATATAAAGTAATATGAATTTCAATTTTGTGTTTAAAAACAAATTAGCGAACACAATTTAATAAAGCGCTTTAAAATCGTATATTACACATGTTTGATGGCTTCATGTTGTTCTGCTCGTCGAAGCCACCGCAAAAGGGCATGTTTTGTTAAAATGCTACGTGAAAATTTGCAACGCAACCGCATGTTGTCGTGTTGTTGGCACATTGTTTCTTGTGTACACATATAATATAGATATATGGAGGAAGTGGTCATCCATATGGTGAACGGCTGCCAAAATATAATTTTCGTTAATTGAGAAATTTGCTTTGATTGCGCGGTATAAAGAAGCGAAAATTTGTTGAACAATCAATCAGCGATAATTGATTAATGGAAAAGTGGTAAAAAATACACTAACTTACATTTGTTTAAATGTCCTCTGAAGTAATGCAATCATACAAACACATATTGCAGGTTTAAAATTAACTAAAATGTCAAGAGTATATGATGAAACATTGAAACTATTTGTGTAGTGTGAAGCGCGTCAATAGTTCCAAAAATATATGGTTTTAACATTTAAACGATTCTCAAAAACTATGACTATTTATTATAACTATATTTGAGTGATGCGATTGCGATAAAATTTGTATATTCTTGAGGACATTTGCGAAAGTATTTTTGTCGATTGTATACAAATATGTAATCGAAAAAGAATATGGTTTTAATAAAAATAAAAGCAATTTATTCTATGGGTTTTGTTGATGCGATTGCAATGAAATTTTAATGCCTAAATTGGATTCTTTAAAAAGGATTCTGGCGATAAGATTCCAGAGAGTCTAAAGAAGTAATAGAAATTGACATTATTTATCTTGAAGTTAATTTTTAAACTGCGTTTTTAGTTAAATTGCCATTTGAAAGCTTTGTAAACTATATTTCAAGATAATTCAGTTCCAAACATGTGGATTTAAAATTAACAATATGTCTAATACTAAGAGTTTCAAACGTTTCTTTGAAATTTCTTTATTTCAACAATGTTTAGTGGATTGAGCCATCACAATGCGTGAAAAAGTTCAGCTTGTATAAGGAAGTACATATCTTAAAAGAAATAAAGGGTAGGTATATAAATCAAAGAACCTAAGGAAATTAAATAAAACACTAATTTCCATCATAAATTGATTCCACTCTATTTGTAAGCCGCAATATTTTTAAATAGCACTTATCCCTTCATTTAATATAGTATATATCTAATAATATAATCTGCTTTACGTATACGGAATCGCTTTTATACGGTTCTTATATTATAGAATACATACAGGTAGGTAAATAGGTACGTAGTTGACCATACAGTTCAATACCTACCAACTATTCACAGATGCCATCTGCCATATAAATCAAGTGATGACAAATAATATACGAATTATTTGTTAAACGATTTCAGCAATTTAAATATTCGCAAATGAAGAAATGGTTTGTTGCATAGTGTAAAATTGCAGCAATTGGCACACACAGAATCAATCAATTAATTAATCATCACCGACGTGCGTTTGCTGATGATTAATGTTCGAATTGGAATTTTTGTTCTCGCTGCTGCGTTTTGTTGTCCCATTGTGCGCGAGCGAGCATTTGTCAGAATACAGAGGGTTTTGAATGGGATCGAGAGAGGACCACCTATGCGGTCCAAAATGCAAGACAAACTATGATGATGTACTATGCGAGTTTTAATGTTTGTTCTTCATTCACATCGTTGTGTGTGATTTACTGGTAAAGTTTTGCTGGATGATATTCAACAATATGGTGTGTTTGTGTATGTTCGTTTTGTTGTTCCCATTCTTGTCTAGTTTATCATATTATAAAGCAGACACTTCATTCATAAGTTCAGCTTATACATACAACAACCTTTATGTGGATGTAAACTGTAATATGACAGCGTTTTGGGAATTTATTAGATTTCTTGTGTGTGAGATTTGTAAAATGTTATCGTCGTATTGTGTTGTGCGTTGTCGATGAATGAAATGGTGTAAACATAATTCATACGACTACATCTATCTAGCACTTTTAGCCTAATCCATTTTCAATGATATAATAAACTATTAAATT
>JARJDW010012391.1:0-11379 GCA_030264715.1 Adinopsis sp. GC000173
ATATATTTCGTAAAGAATTTAATTATTATGATTTTTATTAATACTATTATTACATTATTGACAAAATAATAAGTTAATATAAATAGTTTTATAAGCGTTTTCACTATATTTATGCTTATTAATTAAAAAAATTGAACTAATTTATTAATTAATGTGCGTTTGAATGATTATTATATTAATAGTGAGCTTAATTGAACGTGTAATTGCTTTAATAACACTGTCGTAAAATTTTAAACGTGTAAAATTAATGTTGTTCGGTGAATTAGTTTAATATCGTTTATTCTATATTTAAAATATTATAATAAAAATTAGCATATCGTTTGCTGTATTATTTATTGTATTAAAATGCACCTTTTTTTAAATAGTATGTCACAATTTTTAGAAATTTTTCCAATTCACACACTTGCTTTTAGCGCGTTAAAGATTTTTTTTGGAACAGATTTATTGATATTTTATTCAATTGCTTTGACATTAAATAATATATATTGTCTTGTATTTGAATATATTTTTTTTCTTAAAAATGAGGTTGATTAATTTATGCTAATAAATTTATAGGCAAACAAACTGTACTTTATAATTATTTCATCAAAAATCTCCGAATTTTATGTTTTTTACTAGTTACTATATGGAAGTAAAAGAAATGAATACATTATAAGCAGCGCATCACGCCGCTTTTTGGAAAAGAAACCTTAAATTTGAATATTGTGTCAAAGTTCCAATAAACCACATATAGATTTTAGATAATGTCGAGGTAAAGGTTACCGGTTCCAAATAAATTCGTATGTGAAAAAATTTCTAGATAAAACTATAAGGAAACATTTCTTTTGTGTGTGATGAAATCACCTAGCTAGAGTTTACTAAGCCACGAAATTTAATAAATATTTATCAAATGAATAATAATATAACATACACCGTTTAAAGAATTTCGAATATGTAAATTAATTGACATATTAATTTACCGGCAACATTTTTGCTGCATTGTTACATTTATATTAAAATACATACTTGATTAAAATTAGAGCAATAAATTAACTTTAGATATAACAATTTATGTGTAGACGTAATACATTATTGAAATATTTTATTATGTATATTACTCTATCAATCATATTTATATCTATTAAATTCTATAAATGAAATTAATTCATTTTATAGCAATTTCCATTTATATTTTATCTACACATTTAACACATGCAAGCATTCATCATTAAATTGGAGCTTATATACTATTTTTTCGTTTTGAAGAAATTCTAAATAATTTATATGACAGTTGTGAAAAGTGCAATTAGCATAAGTTTCACTCAATCATGAATCTCTTTTACGGATCACTTTTATTTGCTAATTAATTTACGTCTCGTTAAATAAACTATGACCTGATTAACACTTACAGTAAATTTTCTACTATTCATTTTGTATGCAAAATACAGCTAAATTTGTGAAACGTGTTGCCTACAATGGCGCTCAATAAGTGCTATAATAATCGTTTGGGCTTGGAGTGTTTGCATTGTAATATTGCGGCTGATGCTGACTGATATTACTTGTTGTATTCTGGTAGGTATTTTGATTGTTTGCAGATGATGCATAATATTGGTCCTCATTATAATCCTTAACATGATAATCCTTTACTCTTAATTGTAATTTTACGTGTCCCAATAATGCGCTGATAACGAAACTGGTTGTGCTCATTAATACCGAGACGGTGGCCATAATTGCGAGGGATTTTATTGCGAGAGGAATCAGGACTGATTTCAACAGCACAGCGCCAATGACCATTGTAAGAATAGTCATGTACGAAGATCCTTTATCTTTTTTTCTGCCTTCATTAACCTCTTAAAATATATTAAAACAATAATAAATAATGATTAACTTGTAGTTATGGATATTCTTACCTCTATTATGCAACATTTTCTCATTATTATCACAACTAACAGCCGCCATAAATAGAAAGATGATGTAGAGATACGAGTACCACGACATTTTCCACAAAACTAAATCATATTTGTAATATAATTCTTACTGTATTTGCATTATCGTTCAATTAAACTAATATAATTAAATCGCTTTATATTTGGGCGTCCTTGGAAGAACACACATGAAAATTGTAGGATTACAAATGTGTCATTGTCAACGTCGATCAAAAGAGCATGGTATAGAGAGTAGAGATGCGCATTTAAATCCACTAAAACAGTTAAGTTTTATGGCGCTAGATTTTTCTACTTATACAACCTATATAAAATAAAGTTATAGAAATTAAGATGTTGTGAAGCAAACTGATATAATCAATACTTATTGTATTACAAACATCTAACTGTTTATATAAAATTAAATTGCATGCATAATCCCTGTAGCGAAAGTTAATAATGTGTCACAATATTCTGTGTTAAAAGTAAATGCATCACTTTTGTCTTGAAATATATCTATAGAAAAACTTTAATTATTTAGCTAAAATTAATTTAATTTAATTTAATTACTAAATAAATATTAAATGCATTATTTTTGTCTTGGAATGTATAGAAAAACATCAATTATTTAGCTAAAATTAATTATAATTACTAAATAAATATTAAATGCATCACTTATGTCTTGGAGTATATAGAAAAACCTTAATGATTTAGCTAAAATTAACTAAATTACTTAATAAATATTAAAGGCATCACTTATGTCTTGAAATATATAGAAAAACTTTAATGATTTAGCTAAAATTAATTAAAAATTTCTTAATAACTATTAAATGGATCACTTATGTCTTGAAATATATAGAAAAACTTCAATGATTTAGCTAAAATTAATTAAATTACTAAATTAATATTAAATGCCTCACTTTTGTCTTACAATATATAGAAAGACTCCAATGCTTTAGCTAATATTAATTTAATTACTAAATAAATATTAAATGCATTACTTTTGTCTTGGAATGTATAAAAAAACTTCAATTATTTAGCTAAAATTAATTTAAATAGTAAATATTAAATGCATGACTTTTATCTTGGAATATATAGAAAAACTTTAATTATTTAGCTAAAATTAATTTAAGTACTAAATAAATATTAAATGCGTCACTTTTGTCTTGGAATATATAGAAAAACTTCAATGATTTAACTAAAATTAATATAATTTAATTACTAAATAAATATCAACACAAAAATTGCAATTTTCCTCCGCTTACAATAAATTTTATAAATAAATAAATAAATTCAATGGTGCTTAATAACAATATTAAATAATATATATTATAATAAATAAATTAATCTAATATATATACAAAGTAATAAAAATAGATTAGAATATAAAACATTTAAAAAACTATTTTTTTTTAAATATTTACAATTCATATTGCATAACAAGGATTTCTAGAAAATGCGCGCATTTTAAATAAATAACAGATAAAAAATAAATAAATAAACTAATTGCTAAAGTACATGCCTAAAGTAAATTAAATCGATTGACTGTCAGATATAATTAAAAACTAAATTTTTAATATAAAAAAGAACCGTTAAAGAATATGCTGTTAGTACAAAATGGCATGTTTTTCCGTCAATTTCCAAAATAATTTATATATTTAATATAATATTAATATATACGTTTTAGTGCTCGCCGCCGCCCTTAAGGCCCATGGTTGCGGCGAACAGGGCAAAGAAGAATCCTGCCAATCCTGTGGCGCCGGTCAATAGAATCAATCCACCCATCAGGACGGGAATTAGTGTGAAGAATTTCAGCTTGTAGGCGAGCAGTAATGGTAACATATATTTCTTGTACTTTTTATAGCCCTTGCCTCTAGCCTCGTCGTTCGCTTCCTCAATTTCCTCATAGTCGGATCTACCCACTCGGCTTATGCTTTGTTCGGGCGCTAAAAAATACATAAATTGTTTAATTACATTTATTAGTCTATCATATAAGTGTCGTCTCCGATAATAATTGCAATGAGGTAGACGTGTGGAAAAAGCTGCATAGACAGGATGAAGAAAATCTCTACTAATAATTATTAATTTGATGAATTAGCAGACGGTGTTTATTTGTTTGTGTATGTGTGCAAAAAACATGCATATGTGCATGTCTTACAGCGTTTTAGTGAATCCTTCGTTGATATTCGAATGCATATTCATGCTAACCTCGATTTATGTGAAATATATAACTCGATACATACTTAAGTATATAGATTTAATATGCAGTTATCATTAATATTCCATTATTTACAATCGTATCCTGATTTCTATAATAATATATTTTAATCGTTTCACATCGTTGATGCTTTTCGTTTAATCCACAAAAATGTTATTATCTAATTTTTTTTCTATATAAATACATAATCATAATTGTATCGTTTTGTAATCCAAACGTGTGTAGCGGAGGTTTAGCAGACATAAATTTTAAACGATCAATTACTCATCATTTTCACTTTTTTTTTGTTTTGTGCGAATAAATTTGCTATCAATGTATTTGAATTTTATTGAAGAATATAAAAATATGTGTTATATGCAGTAAGTGAAGCAATTTTCAAATTGTGCTAATGTGGTATATCTTAAATGATAGCAGTTTTTCTAAAAATTTTTTGCAAGAACACTTAACGAGAATATAATTTTCTAAGAGATGGCATTTTTATATCTCGCCATATAACAAACAAACGAAATGAGAATGAGTTTTTGTGTTGTTTGGAAAAATGTTACATATATTTGTTTTTTTTTTATTAACATGCTCGACAAAATGTAGAGCAATGATTATTACACAGCCGATCCAAAATTGATTTCGTTTATAAACACAGATATTAAATAATTATTAACTCATTTTTAAGATATGTTTGAATATAAAACATTGTAATGCGTTAATGATCGGTTGCGCGCTTAATGAAAAATTCAATTTCTATCATTTCGAAAAAGTGTTACAGCTAATTGCAATTGCCTGATTAATTAACGAAATGTAAATCCGTGCTTTTTTAGTTGATTGCAGACAGCAACACAACAACACAACTGCAATACGCAGAAATGTAACTAGGTTGTCACTACACATTATGAAGCGCGCTTTTTCATACATACGAGCAATATTTTCTCTCTTTGCAATCGATTCGTAACGTTAAAAAAATATAATAATAAAAAGGATATGCGTTACACATTTTATGTACCATTTGCAATCATTGATAACAATAGAGCGACTATATACCATCACAACAATTTGCCGTAAGATTCATGCAATAAATAAATAAATAAATAAATAATCTGTTAGATGATTTTAGTGTTTGATGGTCACGTTACAGCTATAACTAACTGTGATTAAGTTTCTTTTTGCAGATAGCAATAAGAAAAATTATTAATTAAGGTTATTAGGTTGTGGACCATCATCTTATTAATTATCATTTAATAGATAGATTAGAAACATAACTCACCCTTTGTATTCATTGGTATTCTAGATTGAAGGGACCAGGCGGCCGATGGTGTTGACATGGTCCTCCATGAGCTCTGCCAATTATCTACTAAAGCATTTCTAGTATCCCTAATCGTTTGTGCTGAACTTAATTCCAATAAAAGCACTGGTACTAACAACATTAACGCAAATTCGAGCACTCGATGCATTGTCTCGTCAGTAAGAACTAAAAACACGCGTGTTATATTTGATGAAATAAAATGATGCGCTTGTACACAAAGTTTCGTTTGCTTTAATTGTGGGAGTACATTAAAGAACAGTTTTTATTTATATACTCGAGTGTGTATACTACCGGTGCACTCACGTTTTTAACGTATATTTAGACAGTCAAAAAGTCGAACAAAAACTGATACGGTTCCGATTTTGATAAGCTTATTAATCTAAATGGTCAAGGTACTACCACTACGCAGAAGAAGTAGTAAGGAGTGAGTGTTTTACTTTTTCCTCGCGTTTTCAAAACTAGTGTACTCTTTCTCTCCTGCCAGTTCTAATGCTAAATTGTTATATCTAGATTTACGCTTCAATTCCTTCGACACGGTGGGCGAATTCCATACACAATTTGTGGTTTGACAAAACGCGCGCCGTCGATGCGCCTTTGGTGGGAAATCATTTCATTTCATATATCAAAATTACGCTTTTGAAATATATGAAATTTCGATTATAGTAACGCCTATTAATGAATTATTCAATTTATAATATGGGGTGAAATCGAAAAAAGTCGGTGTTGTTGGCACCAATACGCTTCGCGTGGAAAATTATGCTCTCTTTTTACTACAATATTTCAATAATAAATATTAATCGCACGTAAATCACAGTTCCTTATTGTGATAAAAAATGCATTTTCATTTTATTAAATTTACAAATGATATTAATACTGTTATACATTATGCATCATTCAAGGAATAATCTAAATATAGCGGACTAATTAAATAAATATACTCGCATATTATAATAACTCATAGCTAAAATAATTACTAGGTTATAACGTTACACATTTTGGTTAATCTGAAATTAATTTAGAGGCACAAGACATATTGAAATGCGCGCTTTTTCCCAACACCAATAATAATAATAGAATTGATTGAAAAATAACTTTCCATTCTTTTAAACAAACCAATTATTATTTAATAATTGTGGTCAATGCCATTACAATATAGGAAAACATATTTAAAGTGGTTTTTAGTTTAGGCTTTAACATACTTTTAAACGAAACCATTTTTTTTATTATTATCAATTGATTCAGTTTTACATTAACATATCAGGAATATGCATTATTTAACAAACCAAATCAATTTCACTACGAGAAATAATTATTAAATTTTTATATTATTTTCGTTGTATTTAAAACCTAGAATTTATATAAATGAATTTTATTTATTGGTTTAATATTGTAAAGAAATAGAAACAAAAGTGGTGAAACAATTCTTTATTATTAGATATTAATCGACTCAGTTTTACATTAACATATTGAGATAATACATTATTTGATAAACAAAATAAATTTTACTAAGAAAAAATAATTATTAAAGTCGCAAATTAATATCATTACAGTTAAAATCAAAAATTTATACGAATGAACTTCAATTATTGTGATAATATTATAAACAAATATTTAAAAAATGGAGAAACTCTTCTTTTATTACTAGATATCAATCGACTCAGTTTCACATTAACATATGCATTATTTAATTTGTTTATTAAATAACCTAGATTAAATAAATTGCTCTACAAAGAATTATTATCATTACATTTAAAACCTAAACTTTATATAAATGAATTCTATTTATTGTGCAAATATTAAAAAGTTTCACCATTTTTTATTATCAATTGACTCAATTTTATATATTAACATGTCAAATTGTATATGCATTATTTAATTTGGTTATTAAATAAACTAAATTAAATAAATTTCACTATACGAAGAAATAATTATTCAATTCTTGAATTATTATCATTATACAAAACCTAACATTTATATAAATGAATTTTATTTAATATAAATTTGCTTGAAAGTAAAAATATCTAATGTATTTTTTCGAAATAGAAACTTAACGTGCAGAATCATGATTGAAAAATTAAAATTAGCTTAAGACTGACTGTACTATATACGGTATATCTATATAAAAGTACTGTAGGGGCAAACATTTTGTGTTTAAAATTGCTGCAATAAATCTAATTACGGTTGGCGGGCAAAATTAAAACAGAAAAAAAGTGTTAACATTTAGCCAAGAAAAAATATTTCATTAATTTTTTTCGTGTGTTTAAGTAATTAACAAACATGTTTACGAGTATTATAAATCTTCACTACATCTTTTAATGTGAGAACGTGTTATTTCCTCTAAAAACATTGTTTTTATCACACATGAATCTAATATGTTTTTAAACTTAAATTCGTTTTAAAAATAGATTATTTACGGTGGCCATTAACTAACAAAAATATTAATTTTCCAAAAGAATTTTTATTTAGTTCATTTTGTTGCTACAATTTCTCTTTGATATTAATTTAAAAAAGTACAAGTTACAGATACGATGGCAATAAAATGATTCTCAGATCAACATACATAAATTTGCTAGTTTCAGTGTAAAAGTAAGAGAGGAATGCGCCTTGCATATTAATTCGATCACACTTGTATAATTAATGCGCTTTTTGTGTATTTGTGCGTGTGTGTCTGGGTGGTAGAACATTAATTTTTATGTCTAGATGTAATCAAATTAGTTCATCGAGCAAAAAATTTTTATTGGTTTATTAATAAACATTACTTTCCTTGGAAACTATTAAGCGTACGCGATTTATGCAAATGAAATGATTTAGTAGTATTTATGATATTTGACACCTGTTAAAAGTAATTATAAATGAACATACACTTATTGTTACATGTGAGTCTGCCATTGTTTATATAGTCAAATTAAATGCACTGCGGATTTTATTACCTATTATAGGCAATAATTTATAGATGACATGTTTCTGAATAAACTGCTAATTTTTTAATTTCGTTTATGCCTACAGAAGGTAGATTGGATAAGTTAGCATGACTTGTTTTATTACTTTAAGTAATTGGGTATGAATTTTCAAATTCATTAAATCTTTTATATCTTAGACTCATTTATTACTGTAAATTTTAAATATTTTTATTTATATAGATTAGTTTTGGCACATTCTTGTGCTCTCATCAGTATCTTTAAAGAAGGTAAATTCGTTAAATTGACATTACTTCTTTATAACTTGAAATTCTTTTTCGTGTCTCTTATCTGATTATTTACATTGCTTAACCTATATTAGTTTCGATCTATCACTATTCCATCATCAGTATATTATGATAAAACTTTTAGTTTGTTTATAGGAAAATTAACGTCTTTCCTATCAAAATTTAAAAAATTAAAATAGGGAAAAACAATGACGTTTAATTAATTCTCTTAACCAAATTATTGGTTTTAATATACTAAAAAAGATACAGTAATGAGCCCAAACTAGTCTATGTAAGTAATATAAACAATAAGAGTATTTTTTTAATTTATACTATACAATAATAAATGCGTGGAAGAAGAACAAATTTTAATTAAAAAACAATACGCTGCAAGAAAATACTATTCTGTACAAGAACAAATTGAATTTATAATGTCTTCCGAAAGTAATGATCTACTATTTTACCATTTTTACTATAAACTTTATTTATTAGAAAGACAGGATTGAATACAGATTGCACTAGGAGGTCGGAGTGAATTAAATTTCTGAATTACCAGTCAGGAAATTAATTAGGCATAATCAGTTCCTTGATCATAAATTAATAATTAATATAAAGAGTCATGTCGATTTATTTTATATTAGAAAATATATAATTAACTGACGGGTAATAAGCGTAAGTTTAATTATGATTAAACAAATGAAACTACAAGTTGTGATAAAAAAACACAACTTGAAAGAATTTCGTTAATTTCAAGAATCTTATGTGTACATTTTAATATTTTAATAACTATATTTAAATAACGATTAATGTTAATAAAATACTATAAATAATTTATATGTAATACTAAATCTCTTCAGGTTATGTCTTCATTTTTATATTATCCTTATTTCGTGCTTTGTTCGTGGTGGTATTTTACTTTAAGCAAAAGTATTTTTGAAATTTGTTTTTCTATAAACTAAAAATTCTATGTTTATAGCTTTTGTTGTTTCAAATTGCAATATTGCAATTTACATTTTATAATCCGATGTAGGTGCTTTGGTATTTACTCGAGGTTCCTGTTTGTTTACAAAAGCATGTAAAAAATATTTAGAAGCAAAAACAGTAAGCAGCAGCCAAAACTAAAATGTCATTTAAGTAAAACGGTGCGTGTACATGAAAATGAGATAAAAATTACATACCTAATTCGACATTTGTCTTATGTATTAAATTACGATAATAATAATTTTCACGCTAATTTTTTCTTGTTGTATTGTATTGTATATTTCTCCAACATATGAATTAATATATCGATCATACATATATTGTCTACCTATCTATATTATGCTTATTTTTCTAAATATAATTACCTTTAGATTACATTAAATTGCCATTAATATCCTGTTTGTTATATGAATGGAAAAGAAATTTTCTAACGTAAGTGCACACTTTTTTATAATTGGCGTTTTATTATTCTATATACACGTATCATAATTATATGGATATTAAGATAGAAAATAAGTTTTTTCCACATGCAGATGATGAATAAAAAAATGAGTCACTCCAAATAGGATAAATAAATAAAATGATACTAATATGGGATTAAATTTTATGCAAAACAATCCAATTGAATATGCACATATATTTCAAATATTAAGACCAAGCAGCATTCTGGTTAGTTAGTTATAACAAATGATAAATGTGTTTTAAGAAATGCGTACGTACTAATCTTTGGAATGCTCATTCCACTCTGTTATACTTAAAACATTACATTAATTATCATTTAAATCGTTCATAAAAGCGAAAATTATTTCACATTTAATAATTATTATTCACACAACTTAAATGTTAATGACTCGAAAAATGATTGAGTGTGTGTGCAATACGGTATAATCACCAAATTATAAACTAATTGTTTATTAATCATAGAACAGTAAATTTCATACAACAACAACAATGCANTAATAATTATTCACACAAGTTAAATGTTAATGACTCGAAAAATGATTGAGTGTGTGTGCAATACGGTATAATCACCAAATTATAAACTAATTGTTTATTAATCATAGAACAGTAAATTTTATACAACAACAACAATGCAAATCAGCTAATTATATTATAAAGTCTGCAGATTCAACGCAAGTACAATGTAAATTTTTATGTATAAACAACCATGGTATAACATATATACATTTTTATTAGAACAAATAACATTGTAAGTGTAGCAATTCATGTTTTTGTGTTAAACTCTAAACCGCTTATTACTTACGATAACTTACTTTTCTATATCAGAAAAAAAAAGAAAAATTTTGCATAAAATAATTGATAGTTTATAAATATAACGGTGAAAACGTAGTTAGGTGTACACTAAAAATATAATTTGATTTCATTAAACCGGACAAACTTGTAAATATATTGTAAAAGTTTCCTAATTGTTCATATTTTTTGAACTAATAAACATTAAAATTGTTTAAATATTTAATTGTTTCATTACACGCACCGATTTATGTATGTAGCTTGACCAAATTCCACAAATGAATAGAAATTTATTTTGTTTTAATTAATTGGCACGTGTTGAATTAAAAATGTTCTTATATAGGTAATATTTGAAGCTTTTAAATTGTTCCTTTTTGAACTAATAAACATTAAAATTATTGAAATATATAATTGTTTCATTACACGCATGTATGTTCGTTTAATGTAATTTTAATATTATTGGTGTGAAAATCTTTGTTAGACGCATTTAAAATTGTGGTAATTACTTGCCCATTAGTGACTTTAACGATACTGCCGCATAAATATA
>JARJDW010012397.1:0-26639 GCA_030264715.1 Adinopsis sp. GC000173
CTCAACCACAACTGTTCGCTTTCGATGCAACGTTTTCCCATAAGGTAAATTTGTCATTAATTTATTACATTTATTACACTAACCATCAATCCGCTCACTCTTGGATATAATCATCATTGAGGTGCTAAGACATTTAATCACACATATGCAATATATTTTCACTGTTTATTTTATTAACTAAAAATGCTTTTCTAGCTTTATTGCAATAAAATTTATTTTAAATAATTTTTTCCTAATTGGTAATTACATAAAATTGAAACATTAGTACATTTACTAATTCAGCCCCAATTGTTAGCTTCCAATGCAACATTTTTCCATAAAGTACAGTTTATTATTAAAATTAATAAAAAAAAATTATACCAAACATCTAATTCACTCACTCTTTGGTATAATCATCGTTCAGGTGCTAAAACATTTAACGTAATACGCAGATTTTCAGAATATGCTTTTCTAGCTTGATTGCAGCCAAATATATTTTAAACAAAGTATTACTAATTGTTAATTTAAAAAAATGAAACTTTACTACACACCGAGGTATAAATATGTTGAAATATGATTAGTGGTAAGAATATACATATGTAATAATACACAGTGTAATTAACCAATATATTTAACAACTCGGCCACAATTGTTCGCTTTCATTGAAACATTTTCCCGAAGATTAAAAATTCAAAAAAAAAATTAACTTATTGCAACAAATATTGTATTTATCACTGGATTGAAACATACCTTCCAAGTCTAAAACACTTATGCACGTATTCTCGTCACTAGTATTTACCTAACGCTAACCCATAACTTATGTTCATAACGAACATAACCTATAAACTATTGTATTTGTAAATCCGTATTTAGTAACATCTTCTAGCAGTTGGCAGTAGTTGCAGTACTAATTCTACTCTATGACTAATTCCCCGGACTAATTCTAATTAAATAATCACAATTTTTCAAACTATTTCAATAAACAATCTATTCTATTGACAGAAATATTTACCAATATAATTTAAAATGTCCCTATTAGGTATATTAAACCATAATAATATGGATAGTTTATAGGTTATGTTAGTAAGTTATCGGTAATGATTTTATTATATGTTTGTTTTTTAGGAAATATCTAAACTCTCCGGTAAGCACCTGAGACGCAAGAAAATTGTATTAAATTGCATTAATCTAGTCTATTTCTAAAGGCATTCATCAAATCATCTGATCGGTGTGTTCCTACGCCGTAACCCTTGTCATTATAATATTTTGTATAGCTTTTGCGTTTAAAGATTAGTAAAAAAACTAATAAGTAAACTAATTAACCCTATATGAAATTACTCTGAGTACATGTACCTATCTTGGATTAAAAATAAGAAAACTAGACAAGCGAAATCACGACGTACAATAAAAAGAATAGATTAACGTTTCTCTACGATACATGTGTATTTAAAAAGTAGTGAACAAGTATTAATTAAACTCTATAATTATAATTAATTATAGATTGTGATTTGTGTTTTTTAGCATGGTGAATTACCCGCTATGCTTCGCCTCGTCAATTACAAATTGAACAAGGTATTTCTAAATTGATTGATTGCGAGTAAAACAGATGTTTTATTTACTTTAGCATGGAGTGTAGTAACGATAGACAACAACATACAAAACAAATCGAATGTTAATTAATTGAAATTGAACGCTGCAATTGCGAAAAAGTCATCAAAACTCAAAGAATTTAAATGTATTTTAAGTTGTGTTCAATTGAATTGGAAACTAAATATATTTAATTACACACTTGTCGATTTTTATTGAAACTTGAAACGCTTCATTAAAAATACAAAAAAATTGTTTACACTTTGATATTTTAATTAAATTTTATTATCTCTCAAATAATGATTTAAAACCACAATCTAACGTTTCAATTCGCAGTCGAGAAAGTTTAATTATTTTTTAATAATGCATGCAGCTCATTAAAAAAAGCTAAATAGTCTGTAAGTGACAATATAAAGTTTACATATTTTATGACTGTGTTAAGCACTTGATGAACTATTTTAAAACACTTACTAAAAATTAATTATGAAAGTAGTGATTATGGCTATCTAGTTGAAATGTATTTTATCTTAATTGAATAAAATTTATGAACTATCCACGTTTGAGTCCAGTTTACAACGTTTCCAGAAACTTATGTGCAATATACCTTTTAAGCTGCGCGCTTCAAACAAGGACGTAATAGTACGTTACACATAAACTCTTGCATTTAGTATAGTAATTGCGGCGTATTTAATAATACTCTTGAAAGAACTCTTGATTAACCATCATGGTTTAATAAAAATGTTCGGACCCATTCGCACACACTTGAAGCTCAATATAGTTCTGTGTAAAAATTCTAAATGATTGCGGTAGTCGAATTTTGGACTGAACTAAAACTTTTACTACAATCATGATTAACATTAGACTTTATCAAATAATTAGAACTTTTGTTATGTATTAACCCGAAATAACTGAAGTTTCAAATATTTTTTTACCTCTTTGTCGTTGTTCCATTAAGCATAGTTTAAAAATGTTCCAAAGCTAAAAGTTTCAGACTTTTTCATCATTGCATTTAATTTGAATTAGGTTTTATGTTTTTGCTACAATTTGTTCTAGAAAAATATTAGACTTTTAAAACTTTATTGGAATTATTATTATTTATTGAAACCGAATTATTAATTTTTTAAACATTTTAGCTGGTTTTGTCGTTGTCTGATTAAGCACAGAAAAAATAGCTTATAAAATATTTCCTACCTTGAATTTATATAATTCTATTTTCACTAAATGAATGATATTATTTTCAGCAATAGTATTTGCATGTTATACACTTTTTGTACAAGATATACTGCTAAAACAAAAATAATCGTCATGTGAATATCATATTTCCATGTAGATGCAAACGCAAGTTAACATTCGAACGAGTTACTAATCAACAACAATCTCCGTTAATCAAAGTTTCAGGGTGTCATTAAAAAACGCATTGTCATACGAGTAAAAGCGCAAAAAAATGGCAAACGTTATAAATTCGATGAAGATAAAAGATAGTATAAAACTATGTTGCGCACGGAAAAAATCGAAAGTGGAAGAACAAGAATGTGAAATTTTTAAAACTGAATTGAAATTGCCGCCCATCGTTACTCGTCAGGAAGCCGATAGAATTCGATGGGAAATTAAAAGTTTGCCAAATGATTGGGGTAATTTGTTGTTCTAATAGTTGTTAGGTTTCGCTAATGCCATCAAATTGCCGCAGTGCCGGTGGTTAAAACGTCAAAAGTTTTAACCAGATTTATGCGGGATAAGGAGGTGATGCACAATTCGTTCATACTAGATAAGAAAAATCAGATGCGAAGCATTAATTTAGATATTGAGGAGAAAATTCGCTCGGAGTCGGCCGTCTACAAGTGGCATTTGGCGGAATCAAACTCGCTCATCGAGGACTGTTTGAAAAAGATCAAATTCACCTCGAAAAAATGCGTATATATACCATCATCATGATGCTTTCATTCGATACAAAAACATCGTTTAGCGCTTTTTAATTGATTAATGATTGCAGGGCAGGGTCGTGTTAAGCAAGGAAGCTTTTGATAACATTCTACATGAAATTGATATAACATCTAATGAGACTTTAATGAAAACCCAGCAACTCTACAACAAATTACAGGCATTTGAAAAGGAACGTACCGAGCGTTTCAAGAAAGTTTTACGTGATTGCTATGAACATCTACATGAAGTATCATTTAAACTGCCGTATGAGCTACAAGAATTCTTTGAGCACGAAATTATGGTAATTTAACGTTACACTTAAAGATGATTTAAAACTGGAACTGTACTTTGTTGTATTATATTTTTAGAATATCAATCAAATCACGCTGAGCAACTATCGTGTTTATGAAGACTTGAACTTACAATTGAATCTTCGAATAGAAAATGATAAAAGATTGTGGTTGAGGAATTACCACGAATTACTTGAAACTTACGTGGAATCACGCAAGCAATATCTACGGTTTGTAACAACATAACATAAACAAATTATCTATTATTTAATCATCTATATAGAAATAATTATTTAGATGATTTCAAACTTTCTACTAAAATTTAAAAAATTAGAGAAAGTATTTGCATAAAATAAAACTGCATCGTTAGCGCGTAAATAACCTAATAATGCTCCGGCTTATGACTTGTAGATCAATTGATAAACGATTGCCATTAGAGTTTGATGTCTTTACTGTGGAGATTGAGGATGAATCGGCGATTAGAGATGATACCGGAGCGGTTATTACAAAAGAATATCTCGAGGAGTTTATCGACAAGACGACGAAACGATTTTTAACCTATAGTATATCTTTTACTGTACAAATTTTAATAACAGCGATATTGATATGATTTGTATGTTTCAGATCGTCGACTAATTCAATTAAAAACCATCATACGAATTGTTAATGAGAAAATTTACCTTGAGAGTTTCGACGAGATACAAACGTTGTTGCCAAACATTAGCAGAGCCTCGACGTATACAGACTACGATTACGAACATCTGAAAGCTAACATTTACAATTCCATGTTTGAGGATAAAATCATCGTTATTTCGCCGTATACCTCCGATATGATTGTAAGTGATTGCATAGAAGCAATAATTAAAATTACAATGAAATATAATAAAAAAACATTTAAAAGTATACATCGGAAAATATAACCTTACTTTTTTGCGAGATTCTTAAACATTTCATTTTGGATGGGTTTTTTTTTCATGTATGGAAATTTTTGTAACCAATAGACAAAAAAGTCTTCAATTCGTGCACGGCACGCATTCCTACAATTGTTATTATATACTCTGTCAAATAATTAGCGGGGATTGTCCATTAAAAACAACTTTTTTATCACGTAACTGCACATAACTTCTGATGTATACGAACACTTACAAACGTTTCATGATTTATTAATAAAATAAATTTTATATTAAAATAACTCTTGCTTAATTAACAAATATGAGAGTTATATTAATTATAAAACGTATATTGTATTTATAATCAAGTTATATCGACGAGCTGACTTAAGCTCGTAAGCGTTGGTATATACGTGAAGTTATATGAAGTAGAGTGAAAAAAATCTAAATGCTTTAGATGTATTTAGCGAACGCACAAATAAGTTTATAATTGTTCACTAATGATATTAATCAAATGAAATAGATGAAGTGGACGAACCTTTACAATACGATTGACATCGAAATGGACATGGCAACATTAATTATCCAGGAAGCACTTCACATATGGGATAAGCACTATGATCGTATTTTTGAGCTGAAAGAGTTAACATTACTGGACTTAAAGAAGTTGACCGAAAAAAATCTATACACTGAAGAAGTTGAAATGATGAAAATTAACACTTCGATTGATACATTGCGCCAGGAGACCACAGAGGAATCGCTGAACGACAACATGTGCGACATTCGCAAGACGGTGGACCAAATTATGAAAGTGTTCGTGATAGAATACAGATGTAGTTTGCAATATGTTCGCCTGCTTACATGATTTGTACTTGTAGCGTGATAAACAACACGGAAAGTGAAAAGCAATTTTTCAACAAGTACAGATTGATGGCTGAAAATGAAGCGGCGATATTAAGTCTCGAAATTCGTGCGTACTTGAACAAGATTGTACCGTATGAGGACGTCGATTCAACAATGCAACGTGGACGGGGTAGTAAAATCGAATTGCCGGCGGTGGTCGTGCAACCATTTTACATGAATATTTACGAAAATGAAGTAAAGTTGCTGCACAACTGGCTTTACGGGTGAAAAATTCATTAAACTGTTATTTTCCACTAAAAATAGCTTGTATATTTTGTAGTTTGAATGAATCGATAACGCGTAGCGCTGAAAAATGTGAACAATCGCTTTTAAAGCACGCCAACAGTTGGATTGTCAAACAGTGTAAGATACTCGATCGCAAGCTGCATCTGAAACAGGAATTAATTTATCCGCGTTTCGAACGCATCTATTACGACATATATAATGTGCGTATGATTGAGCTGCAACAGCATGAGCAACGTCTTCAACATCACATTAGCGTAATAATCCTACAACACAAACCCAAATTGTTTTTTCAAAGCTTTTAAATGCCTGCAGGGTATTTTCGAAGAAATTAAGCGGTTGTCGAAGATTAACGCCTCGTATCGTCCCTCTTACGAACTGGCCGTGGAAGACTTTTCCAATGAAATTGAGCGCTTGAAAATTGGCTTGAAAGACGCACGACATTCCTCCAAGATTGAAGGCAATATCAATAGTTTAGCTTATCTAAAAATTGTTTGCTTGGACAAGTTGGATAACTTTAAGCGAGAATTTGATTTTACCGTACATGATAGAATAAATAACATAAAGTTTGCGAATTTAAATTTCATGAAAAGTATTAGGTAAGTGCGTTTACAATCAGGAGCGCATCTAGAAATTTGGTTTTTATGGGTGACTCATCGATCAAACATACAATCAATGGCAAAGAAAATGAATACACATAGAAAGTTTGCAAAGTTTTCGACATTCTCATTTTTTTTGCGGTTTTTTTTACTACTTTTTGGGCTCTATTGCTACATTTCATGTTTTTCTCCAAGGTTTTACACTTATTTACAACTTTTTTTATGTTTTATTTCTATTGTTTGCGGTTTCTACTGCTTTTTGCAAGTAAAGTCGCAAAAAAATCAACAAAAAATCTAAAAAGAATGAAAAATAGTAAAAAGTCTAGAAAACCGGAAATTTATCAGACAAGCCCGCGAACCCAGCCTCTAATTGCGTGCTTGAATTTACAATTAACGCTTTTCGTGAAATTCAGTTTAATTATTTGCTTTGTCAGATTGTTTCATGAAGAAGGTAATTATTCAACCGATGAATTAAAGTACTACAAAAAGGAACTTATGAATCTCAGTAGAAATGTCAAGAAAGACCTTGTACCAATATTCAAGGAATCAATCAAATTGTATTCAGAGTTTGAGGCGCAGGTGACCAAACTGGAATATCCAATGTTAGAACTATTAAATCACATGTTGATTGAGCTGCGCTTCTACGAGATGTATATCAAGGAGATTAAACGCACTCAGAACTTGATCAAGAAGCAAACCTACGAGCTGAAGGTGAAGTACAAATTGATTGAGTCGAGCTTTAAGCAGTTGAAGTATTTCGCGTACAAACACATTGGTTCGCTGCAATATTTGGATGAATTCACCGAAAATTGCGAGTATATGGAGAAGGCGTTCAATGATGTGCGTGGTTTAATCCTGCAAACTGAAATGTTCAAGCTGAATATGAATTTGTTTGCAATCGGTCGGCGATTGTCGAAGGACTCGAATGCCAGCAACATTAAAGAACAGATCGAGGAGATGGCGATGGAAACGGATCATTTCAATATGATTCTATTTCAAAATATACCAAGCGGCAACGATTACATGTCGTCGGTGATTAATATTTTATACAATTCACTAACCGATCTACAGGAAAAGGCAATGGTAGGTTTCACTTTGTTTATTGTATGTATGTGTGTAGTAAATCAAAATCAGATCAGGAGTTGCATATCGTGGGGCTTAATCTTGCTGGATTCACATACCAATCTGGATCACGTGTAATACCAGCTCTACGCCGATAAAATGATTGCTTGATAATCTGTGATTTGCCGAAACGTGGGGTGCTCATTGTTTTGGCGCAATCCCACATACGCCAACCATACACAAAACTTGAGGTCTCCGGAAAATAATAACGATTTTCTGGTAGAGTATGATAGCGGTCGTTTAAGTAAGTAACTCTTCCTTGATTTGAACCTGTGTCATTACATATAGATGTGTGAACCGCTCATTGAACGAATACTTTCTTTCGGAAAGTGTAGCCAACAGCAGTTAGAACACTAGACATATGAATAATTATGATAACATAACAACAACAACAACTGTAATGATAGTCTGTTTGGGTGCTGGTTGCAACACCGATTGAGTTCTAGCCGTTTAGCTGGCGCTAAAAAATCTACAAATTTTGGATTAAAATACAACTTACTGCTATACATTAATTCTCTCACTTCAGCTGGAATGGGCTTCATGTAGATGAGACTGCATGGGAGGTCCAGAGGTCGCGGATCTTCACCCTTAATTCTCGGATTCCTCTCACAGTTTTTTAGAATGATACGTCTCGTTTCGTCTAGCTCATTTTTATACTCCTTTGCTTTGCTTTCTTGCTTTTTTGATGCTTCTAGAACGTCATTAATTATATGTTCATTTCTGTAGTACCAATTTAAACGTAAACGTTGTTCATGTTCAACTGATTCTTTCCACTGCTTTTCTAAAAGCATACTGTAAGCATTTACTGAAAATTTGGAAGATGTTTAATTAATGTGTGTATAGTTGACGTTGATAATGTGTTTATGACATGTTCAAATTTTGTTGATTTACGATTGTCATGAATAATAATAGCAACATGAATTTGTTCATTGTTTATATAGGAGTTTTACAACACTGGTAATCTGCTGATTACTGAAAAGTTTTTGCCGCCCACATTAACGAAATTTATGATTGATGTGCTCGCAAAATATTTATATTATCAACTCCAATGCGAAAAAGTTTGGCTGGAAACCGCCATAGGTAAATTTAACCTATACTGTGTGTCGTCATCCTTTTAGTACTGCAATTTTTTTGGTTGCACTTTACATTGTTCACAAAAGTAATAACACATGATATGTTTATCCTATCGCTGCATTTGTGTATTATTTGATAGGCGCATATAGTAAGGCTACTAGCTGAGGTACAAGTATTATAGATACAATCGCAACAAAAAATCAACGTATGAATGTAGATCGTTACGCAAACGCCTCACTAATTGCGTTCAAAATACAAATACACGAGTTTGTTTTGCTGGATCCTTTTATCTATGATACAAGTAGTGATCTTAGTAGCCTCAGAATGTGCGCAGCCTTTTAATGAAGTGACAAGCATCGAGCATAAGTTTTGGTGGTTAGTAGGGGTAGTTAGAGATGTGCTAGATCTTAAAGGAGCACAATAACTTGAGGCGCGACAAATAAATAATATGGTCACTCTAAAGCTGGCTTAAGATTGACAACATCTCTAACTTTTATGCTGCATATGGTGGGACAAAAAGTAGTACGACAAAATGGGCAGTTAGAGATTTTCTCTATCTTAAACCAGCACAATAAACTTAAGGCCTCTTAAGCTGACTTAATAACGAGCACTTTTCTAACTGCACCTCCTAGTGCTGCTTGTCGCTCGATTATGTGGGCACTCTTAGATGGAGTAATGTATACAGTAATACAGTAGTCATGATGCTCGGGAGATTCTCATCTGTTAGGGTAAACCTTTCGGGCAAATAATTTATTAACTCGCCTCTAGGATTGATTAAAAAATGACATAGACGCGAACGAAATTTTTTAATCAATGCTTATACCTAATTACATGTTCCATTTATTTATATTATGAATGCTTTTAGAAGTAGAAAAATATGACATCAATTTTTTCTAATCTAAAACTAATCTGCACTTCTCAAATAATGCACAAAAAATGAGCATATGATGAACTTTCTTATCGTAGTTACGAGAAGCTTTAAGAGTTAATAGTGGTCAGGATTTACCCTACCTAAACCCCTTCTAATCCACTTTGTACTTACTAAACTACTCCGACATTTTTAAAAAACCGTCCCCAGCCATATCAGCCTCTACATGTTATTAGAGTAAAGCTGATCGTCAAATATTTGTGACCCTTGCAATGTGCAACATGAAAATCGCATTGCTTAGGAGATGGCATATTAGTTTTTTTTTAATATAAAAATGTATCAAAAATTGATTTCTAGATTATTTATTAATTGTCGATCAAGTTTTAAATTTTATAAGCGGGTACTACAAAGAGAGCACGCGTGCATTTATTAAAGAACAATTGAAAACATTAAAGACGCTTTGTGAAAACTATCTGAAAGATGTGAGTGACGATAGTGAAGAAATAGATTTGAAATATCGAAATATTCATAACAAACTAAAGCCACTACATGGCTATGTCTACAATGGAGAAATGCTACATCAACTGAACGACGAAATGATAAAACTTGATCAGTATGTGATTAATTTACAGTCCGGATTGCTTGCGAAACGCTTAGAATTTCAAGTAAATCATCGATTGAAATTAAATAAGACGTTAATAAATATTTGTTGAAGGAAATTGTCGTGGACAATGTAAATACATTTCAAACAGAGATCGTTATTGTCGAAGCGCGATTGAAAGCAAGCCTGGATGAATATTTACAATTGATTGTGCGGGATGATGAGCTTGTCTTTCAGATCAATGATCGCACAACCTATTTGCGGCAGCTTGTCACCACAAAATACAAGATTACATCAACAAATGATGAGTATTTGGCAATACGTGAGTACTAATCATCGCTTTGCTGCGTAACTTAATTAGCGATGAATCGTAGTTGGCGAACTGAGCAAGAAAGTTGATCAACTAAAACAGGGCTTGAAGATAAACTCCGAACATATAATTCATTTATCAGCCAACTTATCGAAAATCATTTTAACTAAACAGCATTATTCAAATGTTAAATTTCAAGAGTCGTTTATTGATGGGAATGATTTGGATTTGAACATAGAGAAAATCGTGGAGGTTTGAGTTGTTGTCCTACAATGTATTATACAATAAATATTTGCTTAATAAAATTATGCTTGATAGGAGTATCGAGTGAAACAAGAGAAATGCTTGAAGGAGGTTTTCACCGAGAAGGATTTGTTAAGCATCTCGCAAAAATGGAACATTCTATGGCAGAATGATATCGAGAAGATTAAACGATTGTACACTGTCAAGTATCCGAGAAAGAAGTCCGGCAAAGATGACAATAGAAGTACTAGGTAGTAAAAACCCGTGCATGTTTCATTTTCTTTATAGTTGTTTTACATTTACAATATAATACAAAGTTGTTCATTCTTGTTTTCTTTTTCGTTTCGCATAACAAAAAATAATTACACTTTGGTTTATGACTAAATATATATATATGTATATAAAAACAAAACGTAAAAAAATATCGCGCAATTTTTTTATGAGAAAAAGTGAAAATATATGTTTAATGTTAATAATAAAAATAAATTATATTATATTAATAACTTAAAAGCTGACTGGAATTGCAACAAAAATATCAATTGATCTACTGAATTGATTTTACTATGATGGCGATATATTATTCCTCGCAAGCCGGGATTGCTGCTCTTTTTTACAATCATCGACTTGGCGTTCAAGTTGTTCTTTCATGATCAGCAACTCTCTCGTACGTTGGTACACTGGATCCTAAAATAACACAATAATAGGATAAAGTATTTGTAGCATATATTAAGTAAAAAATAGGTTTAGGTAATCCGCTATGAAATTGACAATTTTTTTAATTCAACATTTAGCGTGGTACACACTGGAGCGATGTGGTAGGTGATACGATGTTCATCTCACGATAAGACTGTTATTACCGCGACTAGCATATGAATATTTAAGCGATACCATAAGGAAAACAATACACAATGGGGCACCTTTATGCCAATATCGCAGTTGCAATTTTGAACTCGTATAAAAAAGTAGTCCGATATGTCGACTAATAAATTGTGTCGCCCTTCTCGATACTTGATACTAGATTTTATTGATATTACGACAAAATTGCGCTAGTGTTGCATACATTTATTCGGATGACACATGAACTGATCATTTATCGATTACTCATCCCATCGTTTCAATGTGCACCGCGCATCAAACAAAAAAAAAGTTTATAAAGGAATGATGATAAACTAGAAAAACATTTAGGTTAGTAGCAAGAAATTAAATCAGTATATTTTAAATTTAGTATTTATATTTGTAAGTTACCTGAGTCCTCATACTAGGATTCCATCGACAGTAATATGCCTTCCATAACATGATATGTCTAATACTAGCAACTGGAATTAATACTTGTTGTTGATTTATGTTTGCCCAATATAGTGGATTTCGATAATAGTCTATACAACTGTTTGTATACGACCACATTGATTTCGTTTGTTCTTTCAATTCTGAAATAGAATGTGCGCCTTAGTTTTGTTCATTAATTGAAATTAAACACCTACTCTCCTGCACGCGTTCTCTTTCGCTATTACATAGAAACGTCCCGAAGCGGCACGAGTAAAGATGATCCAGGATAGTAATTAAAAAGAAGTCATTAAATTCAAAGGCGTTGGGGAATTGTTGAGTTATTTGCCAAACGCAATCGATGAATTGTAGAAATACGGGTGATCGATCCGCATCCGAATGATGATCATCTCCATGACCAACCCGCTGTAAATAAATTACAATTGAACACATTACAACAATTTGCACATAAATATGATTGTGTAGCCAAACCTGTTGAAATTTGTGTCCAAACGATGACCATTCCTTCTCAATTAGCACTTGAAATCCTTTTATTGTACGATAGTATGGGTCGAGCATTAACATTGATAGTGCTGTCAGTTGTGCTGTACGATCCCATCCATCCGAACAATGTACAAGTACGGATGTTTTGTGATTTTCCACCTAACAAACAATATGTGTTTCATTAGCTATTTAATAAACATTACACAAACAAACATGATTTTTTTAAATTTATAAAAGACCGCATGATCTAATCAAAGTATGTGCTGATCCTACATCATCAAAGTACTAAGTACGATAATAAGACTCTTTGAGGTGGGCATTGCAAAGTTGTGACATGTAATTTTGTGGCTAAGCCTAAAGAGTAGAGTTTTTTGGCTACCGTGGCGGGGCTTGAGGTTCAAACGCTTTCATTTTAGCATGAATGTCATATGTTTAATAGTTGGAAGACATTTGGTGCTGAATTGAACGAGTAAGGTGGATGGTATTTTTGATAATGCCATTATGTAATTTTTTATTGCGATATGCAGTCAATCTTATTTGAATATATTAATCATCATTGTTTGAAAAAAATATTTTTCTCTTTTTCCAAAGGTTGACTGTCATCGAATGTATTTCCTTTTTTAATTGCTAACAATTTTGGAGCGCCTTTAGCACTTTTGGCAATTGAAAACAAGCAATTTAAAGTGCGGCATGCACGACAAACGAGTTCTACCCAAACAAAGCGACAACGCGCAACTTCTCAGCAAAGATGATTTCAATAGAAGTACTATCAATCTTATTAGTAATGGATTTAACTTTAGCGCTTCATGTTATAAAGAATTCTATGTTGTAATTTCTAAAATGCAACTTATTTAGTTTTTTTTGTGTGTGATTGTTATATGTCATGTGTTCAACAAATGCTCTCAAAAAATATTTATTGAAAAAAAATGGGACACAAACACATCCAAAAACATATTATAGAAAAAATGTGAAAAAATTATTTCTGTTATTTCATACACATTCTGATAAGGACATTTTTGTCTTTTTTAACATTAACTAAAAAATAAAATGCCTATTCTATTTCCATGTGTTGAATATAACATAATATGCCATGTTGACTTGAATTGAATGTATAAAACACATGTTGTTATCAAGTGCTGATTTATTACAAAATTCTATAATTAGCTGTGTATTTTGACGACAAGCTACATGTATTATTATTAGGTTTAAATTGAGCAAAAATTATCTCCACACATGCATGGTTTCTGGTTATAAAATGGTTTGTTCGAACGTGTAAGAACAACGTTCCTTCTTCAACCATGCATGAAACTCTGTGTGGTAGAAATAAATAAACAAAACTTACTTTATCAACTATCCGCACTGCTCCAGCTAGTATACATTTAATGTGTTTCAACCAGTACGTCGATTCCACACCGGATAACCAACGTGTCTCTTCAATGTTGGGAAAACAAAGTTCCTTCAACTTCCGTAACGATTCACGCATGACGTGAATATTGTGAATGTCCAAAAACACCAATTCGGCATTTTGATAAGCGTCCTCTGACTCGTAGCCGCCACCCTTCGCCTTATTGGCAATAGCGTTAGCACTGGGTCGCGCGTCCATAATAAACATTTTGTGGCTTTGCGCATTTGCGTCCATGATTAATTGTATGTAGCGTTCATCTTCACGACAACGTTTCCCGCTCACCTACAAATAGAGTAACAAGTTTAAGCATCTTATATCTTTTATTGTTTAATTTAAACTACCCCAACAAGCGGTTGTGAACATCGTGTTATAGTCGCCTGCGATTCTGGATGGATCCAACTTAATACTGGAATACGTCCTCGACTTCGAAAACTTGCAACTGAGCGTAAATCTTCATCCGTTGCTTGCGCTGGGACAGCCCAAACGGCGGGATAACTATCACAAACCTCATAGTGCTCGTTTATTTTCGATATTTTCCACATATCATTGTTAATACCCTTGAAATAATAAAGTTAAATTAACATTCAGTTAAATATTTGCGTATTAAATGATACATTCCAATTTAAATACATCAAAATATGTTACTCCTAGGCTTAATAGTAACATTTTTAGAAATACTTACATAAAAATGCACTGATAAAGTATATTAATGATTTCAAACTAATTTTTGCAATAAAATCGTTGGTATTTCTAAAGCAATGCATTTTCTATGAAAGATAACAACATGGTAAGTTTAAACAGTAATTCCCCGAATGAGTATTCGTTAAATAATACAATGTTTTAAACTGTTTTTTTTTTAATTACAATTTTCTGGACTCAATTTTTATTATTTCAGCAAACAATAACGGTAATTGAGCTCTCACGCTACTTTGTTGAAGGGAATGAATCATTTTTTAATTAATTACGTGTACATCAATAATAAATGAGTAAAATTACCATTCGCTTCAATTCAGCAATCGGTTCATAGATATTCCAACCATTATCTGGAAAATTCTCACTATATTCGAACGCAAACAGTTTGAGTTTGTGCGACAACGGAAACGCATACTGTTGCAACTTTTCAAAGACGTCACGTCGTGAATGATTCTCTTGTTTGTGTGCGAACCGAATGTTTCGCATGTCTTTACAGAATACTTCAATGCCGTAGGCATTCTCACCGCGGGACAAGGCGCCGCCGACTTTTTCAATGCGTGAAACAACACCTAATGGTACTTCAATTACATTCGGCATGTCCTTATCAACTGATCGAAAGTACAACTTGAAATTTGTTACGATAAGTACGCCACGAGCTGGACCATTGTATGGACACAAATATGTAACGTCTTTCGCCTGTCCAAACATTTTCTCGCCAGATAATAATGGCATTTCATCCGTTCTATTACATAATGTTGCATCCGCTGATATACCCGTCTAAATAACACAATGTAATTAATTGATGTTACATCATTTGCAATTGTATAAATTACCTTTCGTCTCTCCAGTGTGGAAACAACATTTTCGGTTGAGGTAGAACTCGAGGAACAGTAACTTTTGCTAGGCGATGTTTTACCCCATCCAACCTATAAATAAAACGACAATATTATCACACAATTTATCAACTTGGTAATAAAACTTACATTATCTGTTTTTGAAATGATTGTATTTGACTTGCTATCTGGAGAAAATGAATCTAAACTTCTATTTTTATTATAATTTGAATTTTCCATATTTAATAACTCCAAACTACCTCTCTTATCCATTTTTAATTAGTATTAATTAATTAACTAATTAAACCTAATTTAATTCTACGAAACATTAAATTGACATCTATTAAAATTAGAAAGAAAAATATTTCTGATTTTGACAGAATTAATAATCCGTTTGACAGTCTAGAAAATACTCGTAGCGCCCTCTGAATTCAGTACAGCAATCGTCCGATAGATGCTAAGTGTATTAAAAGTTGCCTATATAGCTGCCGATACAATTTTGTTTTTGATGTAAATAACAAGTGTTCGTGAGTGATCATCAATTAATGGTTTTTTTGCAGTAATTAGTTAATTACAATAAGAGGTATGTATTAAACACGTAACATCTATTTTCACATTAATCATTGTTTATTTTTATCTTAAGCGTGGGCAAGAAATAAATAATCTCTGCAAGATTTGTTCGAATTTGATGATTAATTTTTGCTGATCGAGTGATATTCCATAATTAAGGTAAAGATGTTATCGTTTGACGATGTGCGGGTTTTGTTGATACGCAAAAAACTTAAAAGATTAGGTTTGTTCTCATGTTTAATCAAACACTTAAATGTTTTCATGTGGAAGAAATGTTAAAGCTCGAATAGATAGTTTTGAGGTAGATATATTGTTGATATACATGGTGATTTGCTTGTTCAGGAGCAACCGATTGTAACGGATTAATGTGATTGTCTTTTTAATCAAACACATACACGTAGCTCGTGGAAAATTCGAAGCTTATCCGTTTTCTCCTACGCACAACAAGTTTAACACTGGACACGATTTTTGTGCGCTAAACAGAAATACATTCGAGAACCAAACTAACAGTTTAAGCTGATATTTTGCTCTAGAAAAGATCATCTTACCATTCTTATGATAAATACTATTAAAAGTAGGAAAAGGCCAAAAAAAACAATTGCTTATTTCTAGGATATATTGATTTATGAAATGTGGGATCTTTCTTCCTTTGATAAATACTTATAAAACAAATTTGATATTTCTTACACAAAATTAAGAGAACAGCTAAAATACATTTATATATTTAGGATCGGTCACTTGCACTTACAACGCATATCGATTGCATATAGAGTAGTGTTGATTTACCTAATGTTGGCATCAATACGGCTGTAATTCATTAATTCATCAATGCGCACCAATAAATTGCTAGGTGTGATTAAAGCTTGCAACGCAATACATGCTCAATCTGAATATTTGTTTTACAAATAATATATTTTATGTACAAAGTTAAAGGTTTTCTTTACTTTTCTTCTGTCAAACTTTGAAGTGGCAGCATTCAACTAAACACATTATCATTTATTCATTTGAGGTAAGTATAGATACATACACACATCTATTATTTTCAAATATATATTATTACTTAAAATCAAATTATACGTTACAGAGGGGCCAAAAGTAAGACCTATAGTTAAGGCGACTGAACAGCGCAATACTTTGCAGTAAAAAATTAATTAAGTTGTTGTCAAATATACATCATTAGAGATTTATCCATTTTTCAGATACTTTTTTAAACAAAAATATACATTTAGTGTCCTAGAAACGATAAATCTACTATTCGCATCGTAAAATTGAATTATTTAATGAAAATAGGTTAAACTTAACTTAAAGTTTGTTTCTCAATTAAATATGGAACATTGAAAATAAAAGTACAGTAGATTCTTGCTATACGGTCAAGATTAGTTCATAATGTTTAGATATACCCCGAATATCACACCAATCTTTTCCATGAGCGAAGCAATGTGAAAATAATAAAAATAAAAATCCTTCTTTATATAATACTACTATATTAATATGGTTTTAATATAATTTAATTACTATTTAAGTAGATTATTAATTTTATAATGGATTATAAAGTTATTACCTATATTATACGATTACTATTTAAATCATTAAATCGTAATCAACTTTAATTAAATTTTAAAACAAATAAATATATTGTAATATATATGTAAAAGTTTTATATTGCGTTTTATACTTTCCGCTTTTTCCATGATTAGATTAAGTTATTTGCCTAGCAAAATTGGATTCATCTAACCAGGATGTATTCCAAATTGGACGTATTTTAAAGTGGTATATCACTGCATATACATTTCTTGTAACGAAAAATTACGTACTACTATATAATAAAAAATACGTTGAGGCAACCAATGAACTGATATGAACTCATAAAATTAAATCTCATATGGAAAAAGGTTTCAACTTAAATCAAAGTTTGTATCTGCAGCAAATATATTATATATCATTGGAGGCTTGACACTAACAAATCGAATTTGATATTTCTTAAGTAAAAGTAAGTACATACTTACAATAACTAAAAATATATATTTTATCTAATATTAAATATTGAACACGTTTCTGCGAGATTCAGTTTGTCTCAGAAAGAATCAACTTAACAACTGTATTGCAAAATGAAATTTGATGTGGAAAATAGGTTAAAACTCAACTTGAAGCTTGCTTTTGAAATAAATATAGAACATTGGATGCTACACAAATGTGCATATGAGGCGTTCAGATCCGTGTGGCTAGACTGCAAAAGACATTTGACATAAAACTATATATTAAATGTATTAAACCAAGTCAGACACGGAGACAAATATGCACACATATATGTAATATTGGGTACTGTTTCGGTTACCGGTTCCCACGTTTTCGACGGCACATCTAAGCGTGCAGTCTCTTACAAGCGTGCACGAATGCTGATATTTTTTTCTATATTTTCGTGGAATATGTTTGTTTTTTCTAACATAATTAGTGTTTCTTACAAACGTTGTAGACGTGTATTTTTATTATAGGTTAGATTAACATTTTCAGTTATTTTAGATAAATTTCAGAGTTTTTCATTTTTTTGTGTTATTTTATTTAGAAAAGGGTTTAAATATGAAATATACTGAAATTAATCTAAACTAACACAAAACACTACGCGCACTTACGCTAACATGGCTGGAACCCGTATACGAAACAGTATCTAATATTGAGTTGATTTCATTACGAGTAAGCGAAACAAAATTACAGTAATACCTTAATATGCGAGTTTAATTCGTTCCATCAGTGGCATCGCAACTCAAATAAGCTCATATTTCAAATGAGATACATTTATTAATTAATAGTGCGGCGATTTTATCACACGACGAGGAAATTTCTCGAATTACAGCTCGTATTTTGGAATTCTGCACGGTTCTCAAACAAAATATTAGTGTGAGTTGCAGCTCGCATCTCAAAACACATGTATGCCGCGTTACTAGGACAAAGTCTTAACGTATGGAAGGTGAAATGTCAGTTCGATCTTTCGGCAGTTTTATTTACGTTCCAGACTCGACAAATTATACCGGATTTATGTTATTGTCTTTTTTTAATCAACACATAAATATAGTTTGTGGGCGCGTTAGAGGCTTAGCTGTTTTTCCTCTGAACAACAGAAAACAAGGTTAACACAACTCTTTTGTGCATTAAGTAAATATACCCGAAAAAGGTCGAATAACCTAATCTGGCGGCGGCTGAAAATTCTACATTATGGTAGTAGGGCCTATCCAAATCCGTACATAAATTTTCTTTTATTAGGGCAGTGTCAGAAAAATTGAGATGCAAAAAATACACCGTGTAACAATTTTTTTTATATAAATAATGATATAGGTAAATACAAATTATTTCTCAGAAAGAAGTTCTTTTATATTGTTTCAAAACAATGCCATAAATAAAAACTGGAACGATCAACTTATCATTTTGGTAAAATCAAATTAAATATGGAATAAGATTAACATAAATAACTCAAACTTTATTTTTAGGATATTTCTCGTACATTACTCATTTTTCTGATATTCATAAAATTGATCTAATATTTCTTGAACAAAACAATACATACGCGATAGTTAATATACACCCGCGATCACAAGAATCCGATCGCTTTTTCAAACTTACTGCCTTGTCGAATGTGCGTAAATGTGTACATAGAGAGTCGTAGTTGGCGTTGTACCATTGAAATAAGGCATACTACTAATTAATTACTAGATATTCGTAGTTGGCATTGATGTTCGCTTAGGATCGATTTCGCTTGCAGGTGATCGGATTCTTGTGGTCGCGGGTGTACATATTTAGGGTGCATCAGTTGCACTTCCAATGTAAGAAGAATACTTCCGATTCACTTTATGCGAGCATCAATATTAGATAAAATCAGATTAGCTATGGAAAACAGATTAAAACATATCATAAATTTGATTCCAAAAGAAGTGAAGAATATTATAAACAATCAGAATGTTAAAAGAAAAGCGTAATAATAAACGGCCCAGATTATAAAACACTGCAAAACTCATCATCGTAGAAGTTTGTAAAATTCAGATAGACCTACGCGTGATAGTTGGTGTAATTCGGTTGCTCATAAGGTAGTGGTTATGACAAGTTTTGCAAAACTGAAGTTTTATTGTAATTATATGGAATTACTAAATTCAAAAACTAAAAAATGATTTCATATACCATCACTGGGGCTGCAAGGGTTAAAAGTTATTTTTTTCATATAATGTTTGTATGTACCACATTTGTGTTGAACTGAAGCTTTTCTGATTCAACTTACCTTTGTAAAATAAATATTTATGGCAAAAAGTTGAAAATTAAGGCAGAAATTATAGAAATTGAGACACAATAAATACACCGTATAACAATTTATTTTTTGTCTTCATATAATTAAATATAACAATAAATATAATATATAATAATACATAATGTGATGATAAATACATTTTCATATTCATTTAAAATATTTCATCAGTCAAAATTTTCATCATATTGCATCAAAAAGAATGGCATAAATGAATATATATTGAAACGCAACGCAATGAGGAAAATCAAGTTATTGTTCAATTCTGTGTACATAGTTTTTTTGTTGTTTATAATGAATTTTACTATTAATTTATTACCAAATAGACAATTATAATATGCGTTTATTTCAGGTATATACAAGTATTACAACAGTTTATTTTTATGGAAATAACATTTATAAAGAAGGACGTTTATTATACATATGATTCAAATGTATTTAACAATTTCATTTTCTTCTTATGTTAAAATAATATTTATACACCTATAATAATTAATCATAATGAGATATACAAGGAATTGACTAGATCATAAATTTAATTTTCATTTTCATTTCTTTTTTTTTTGGAATAAAAAATTGTTTCCATAAATTGGATTATATTACAAGTAGTAGCAATTAGTGTGTGAGAGTTTATTTTTTAATTTAAAATTATGTTTCATCAACAACATCCCCTTCGCATTGCATCTTAATATTTGCAATTATAAATTGATCCTTGAAAATAAGACTCTATTTTACAATAAGCTTTATACATTAAGGCAACGCAACTCACAATTGATTGAGCGTGAACGTATTCATTTTCACGTCTAGGTTTTTTAGTAGCATCGCGTAGCGCGTAAAGCCTTTTACCTGATGGCAAACAATCTGCGCCTGTTAATAACATTGCATAAAATGCAACCGATATACAAATTAATAAGCAAGCCGAGTAGTAGCTTGAAAAATGTTTTGTTCAAAAATATTTATTTTATAATTGATACAGACAAGTTATTGTTACCTGGCTATTTAGGCTCGTCCAATTTGTGCTAAAAGCGGTTCTGTTAAGTTGGCCCTCAATACTAACTTTTCAACAATTTTATTACCATTGAAATTTGCTTATTTTGTGTGACTCTACAAATGTCTTTATCAATTTTAATTATGCGATAATTTTGAAAAATGTTAAAGGAGAATGTTGTTAATATAGAATCTGTTAACATTTCATTGGGATGGGTTCCAGTCGTAGTCCCCCCAAATCAAAATTTTGACTTCAACACATTTCAATTATGTATTATGTTCACTTTTAGAATTGTTCAACTGTACATACATGTATACAGACATTTGGATTTGCTTTTTAATTTTCAAGACTTTACAGTTCACCTAACTTTTTATATTTGGTATTCTAGCAATTCATTTCATTTGTTTGAGAAAAATGAAGTAATTTTTTCTGAGTATAGGTTTCCATATTGGCCACAAAAAATAATTTAGCACCAATTTGTCATTTACGATTTGTAAAATTGTATATTTAGTATAGTGTAGGCCGTAAATTTAGAATTAAACCAAATAGGATATTAGCCATATTTGTAAATTTGTCTCAAGATCAATCCATGGTCCATATTTCTCACCATCTTTTCTTTTTCCGTTGGCTTTGTACCGCTACATTATACGAGGTTTGTTCAAGTTCTATTGCGACATTGGTGTTCTTTTAAAAAATATTTATTTAACCTTCAATATCTATTTAATTTCCTTCAAAGTAATCCCTATCAGATATTATGCACTTGTCCAAAAGTTTTTTCCACTCCTCGAAGTACTTCAAAAAATCATTTTTTATAATCTTGTTCAGCTGCTCCTTCGATCATTGGTAAAAATCGAATGGCAAAGACCAGTCGAAATGTTGAGGTCTTCAGCAACTTCTCTTACGGTTATTTCACGATTGGTCAATACTATTTTCTTCACTTCAGCAAAGTTTTGGTTTGTTATTGACGTGCTCGGGCGTTCGACATGCTTCTCGTCGTTTGCATCTTTTCGGCTCTCTGAGAACATTTTGTTACCACCGTTAAACTTTGGTACAAGGTAGCTTCACCATATGCTACAGTCAATATTGGATTTTATGCAAAAAATGGAAGACGATTCAAAATTCGTGTCAACAAAACCGCTGCTAAAAATTAACTGATGATTCAAAATGACCGAATTTATCAGCTTAAGTAAGATGCATGAGTACCCACATAACCCACCAAAAAATTCGAAAATCGCAGATGCGCAACCCGTGGAAATTGAAATGTCGCAATAGAACTTGAACAAACCTCGTATATATTTTCACTGTCTATACTCGCTATTAGCATGAATCCACTCTCCGCAATCAAATCCAAGAAAAATAATCAATTAATACGTTACAATTGTTGCACAAATTTAGAAAAAAATATAATATATTTGCAAATATTTGTAAAGTATGGAAAATGGGGCTTTAAATTGTCCCCCTTGCACAAATGAAGTTATAAATTTTTAATATAGCAAACAATGAATTATCACACAAAATGAAAACCACTCAATGATATAATAATTTAAAAAAAAATAATATCGAGGGCCAGTCTGTGATATCTCTAAAGGATTTTATATTTTCTTAAATAAATTTCATTAATTGACGTAAGCAATTGAAGTGTTAAATTTATGTACATATGTTGTCACATTAAATAAATAAAGTTTTGTTTTGTATTAAAATCGTAGAAATTTAGATAACCTTTAACATTTACAGTCTGGCAAATGAAAATATTTGCTTTATCATTCTACTCTAAGATGTAGACTTGAATCACTTTTAAGCAATTTCGATAGCAAACATTATGACAATTTTAATACCGCCTTTTTATCGCTATATTCATAAACAACGTGATTTAAATTTTCTATGAAACAATAAAAAACACGGAATACATTTGGCCAATTGTCTTAAACCCTTTCTTCATTACAAATTTATATAATTAACGGTTGATATAAAATTGAAATTTTAAAACATGACAACTTTTTTACATATGTAGAAGAGGTAGTAACAATTTGAATTAGAATTTTCTTAGTGCTCTGTCAAGTTACCCTACAGTAGAGACATACATCATGCAAATATTAAAACCAACGCCAATCATTCCCATCGTGTTGTTAATTCAAACACAATTTTATATATTATATGATTGCACATTTATTATTAATATCACCTGTTTATTTGTTTCATTTCATATTATTTCCTTAATATTCATTTAGTAAAAATGTTCATATTGAATTTTCTTTAAATATAATTTTAGGTTTTTTTTTGGTAATTTTGTGATTGTGAAAGTCACGATATGCATTACAAATATTGCATGCGATTTGTGCACAACAAGTTCGCACCGAATTCGGCGACAGGCTCAAGCGGCCGGATTTGTTGCGAAACTGGCACAGCGTATTTTTGTTTTTTATAAGTTAGTTTTCTTCCGAATTATCTTAGGGATAATATGTATGTATAACATAAAAGCCTGCGTACACACTTTTTGTCTTGTTTACCTATTAATGGATTCCTCTTACTAAAAATATGTATTATCTATTAATACAGTTGACACTAAAATATAACATCTAGAAGTATTTAATAAGAGGCGCATATCACTAAACTGTCTCGTTCGTTTATTTTCCGAAAAAAAATTTTACGCGTTGTTCAATTATTATCATAGACGCACAATTGCAACAACATACACCCTGTTTGTAATCATCTAATCGATTTGCATTCACTACGTTTCTGCTAATTTATAATAATAATCACAACTGTAAAATCCTTTTCTACAAAACGAAGAAAAAAACATTGCACTATATATTCAGCTATTTTTTCATATTTTTTTTGTATATAACAACGAACATAAAATCTCCAGCTAGTTTGTGTTTACGTTTTGGTGGTGGTGGTGGTGTTGGAACATATAGTATACAGAAAACGAATAGTAAGCGCGTTGGGGGTATGTATATGTGAGTGAGTACATCATCATAGTTTTAGGTCCCCAGAAAATTATGAGTGATGTAAAATATGCGACTGATGCGATGTTTGTATGGCTGATTAACGATATTGACTTGTTGTTGGTTGATTTGATGTTTGTGTTGTATGTTGTAATGGTAGGTAGGTAACATATAAGCCGTAGGTATAGGTAACATATAAGTCCACTGATTTCCGAGGTGTTTAATGGTGGAATAATTTGTGGCGGTTGTTTTTATGTATGTTTGATTAGGTTTATACACTAAATGGCAGCATGCTGGCCTATATAATATTAGGTAAGTCTCACATTCTACATCATTACCACATTGAAGTTATAATATTTTATAAGTTTCGTTTGTTTTCGGATAGAGTGGTGGGTATGTGTACGTGTCTGTGTGAGTTGTGTATATGGCTGTGTATTGGTGAGTGCGTGAATTCTTTTAGAAGTACCCTGCATTTAAAGCTAATCATTTTTATGTAAATTAAAGCTTTGTTTTCATAAGTACTTTGAAATAAATGGTGATAAAAAGGTTTTTATTTTCAAGCAATTTATGCGCGCACACGTACAAAGATTCTTTATGTATTTTACCATTTTTTATTTTTGGTTTAGTTTGGCGTTCGTAATTGTGTTAGAGATGTACGGCCAAAAAATGAATCTATCAAAATAAAGTGCGACTCAATGTATATAGAATCATCATAGCTACGCATCAAACATTTGCAGCGATCGTGTGATAACATCGTCTTTTAGGCACGATTCCATAAACTCTTCGATTGTTATGACCCCATCCTGATTTAGATCCAGCTTCCGGAAGACACGATCAATTTGCTCACGTGCTTTGCGATCGTCTTCGACCTGGTGCGGCCGCCGGCCCATGAGCTCGTGTATGGCGCTCACCACCTCCGCCAGTTCTCCGCGACTTATACAACCATCACCATTCACATCATACAACTTAAATGTCCAACGCAAACGTTCATATATCGATCCTCTTAACAATGTTGATAATGTTACCAGTAAATCCTGAAACCAAACAAATCATTTATTGCCTGATGTGTAGCCTCGCATATTTACATATTTCTTTCTGCTGCTTAAGAAAATTTATTTCGTACCAATTACATTGTTGGTTAAAGCTTATTTTTTATGATAAGAAACTCAGCCGCATATATAGTATTTTTTCATTTATTTTATTGTTTATTTTTAATTAAAATACAATCTAAGAATTTTTGCCAAATTTTTTTCATTTTCTAAATTCCAGTATAATTGAATCCGTTTGGCATCAGAAACAAATACAAAAAACGTACAATAAAAATGTAAGAGAAAATACTAGCTGGAATTTAAAAATAATCTGGGTGGTCGGCAAAGCTATTTATTTTCATGAATTTAATTAATAATTAATGAAATTAGTTGTGTTTATCCTTTTCTAATAAAAATGATATCCAACAACAATAAATTCTTAATTAAACATTGTACATTATATTTATGCTGAAATAACAACGGAGAGAGATCTTTTATTGTCCTTGCTCGCCCTCGGTCTATTTTTTACTACAATAACGTTGAGTAGTAAAGCGCAAGATTGGATGTACAAAGAATTTTTATTAAGTTTATGTATCTATTTCGGCTATCTGCTCATCGTCGGAGAGAAAATATAGCTGAAAACAAAAAATGCTGTGCATAGAAAAAAGTTTTGTTTGAGTAAAAACCATATTATTTGTTAGCTTTAAATGATGACTGGTTACGTAAACAGAATGGGGTGATAAAATGCAGGCCTTTATATAAATATTATATACCTATATATTTAGTACATTATTAATGATTTTGTAGTCCACTATGTAAATTGTTATTTACATTTGCATACGAAGACACTGCAAACATATTATATTTGAATATGCTGGTTGAAATATTATTATTAAGTGAAGTGGAATGTAATGTTTTATGAGTATAAGACCTTTATTATATCAATGATGTTCTGCGATTGATTTCAAAGTGGGAGAGTCCAGATGTTTACTTAGAATCGGTATTTGTTTCTAAAATGAACTATTTAATGCAAAAAGCAATTTCTAATTTTGTAATTTACATTTGCATACGAAGAAACTGCAGGTGCAAACATATTATATTTGAACATTCTGGTTGAAATATTATTATTAAGTGAACTGGAATGTAATGTTTCATGAGTATAAGACCCTTATTATCAATGATGTTCTGCGATTTATATGAAAGTGGGAGAGTCCAGATGTTTACTTAGAATGGTTATTTGTTTCTAGAATGCACCATTTAATGCAAAAAAGAACTCCCAATTTCGTAAAATGTTGAAAAACTACGTACTTGACTTTTACCCTGATTGATATGTGGGGATATTTAATGTTAAAAATTAAACTGAATACTATATATTTACTTTTTATATGCAAAATCTATAAGTGAAAAAACAACTCATTGACTTGCTGCAAAAAATATGTATCTTCAAGTACACTTATTCTATGAACCCTCAAGAATTGCAAATGGTTGCTTCA
>JARJDW010012402.1:0-10524 GCA_030264715.1 Adinopsis sp. GC000173
TACAGGTTATATTGTCGCCTAATTATCGGCGCAATTATTGATGTCAGCCGCGTTATAATTATCTACTCTACAAGATTTAACGATTTCTGCTGCATTTTGCAATGAGATTTAGATTTTTTTTACCAACACCTTTGGAACTAGGTATTACGAGCATTTTTAGTATGAAAAAAAAACAATTTCCTTTGTTCCTGGACAATTTTTCTCTTGAGAAAGATTTGGTTATATAAATTTTGGAAATGTCATAGGGAACCTCTGAAAATGTTAGCGGAACCTTACCAGTTTGTAGAATTCCGGTTAGGAACCGCAAATTTAGTAATCTACTTAATTTTTTATACTTGTTTATGTGATTTTAAGAAATATGACACGTTCTTCTCTAAATGTTAATGAAATTTTAGGAGTTTAATCACTACCCTATATTTAATTATAATCATAATTATCTGCTTCATTATGCAATAAGATTTAAAAATTTTTGCAATGGGATTTTGATTTTTTTTGGACTTACCAGCACTCGATTCCCCAGTAGTCGAATCAAACGTCTTGCTCGTCATTTGGAACAGTGCGTCCAACGGTGTCCCGCTCGGCGTTTTCGGGCCGCCGCCGCCGCTTCGTTGCTGCTGCTGCTGCTGATGGTGGTGGCGTTGCACCGCCGACGTGGGAACAATATCCGGCGAGCAACAATCGCTCGCAACACTCGACGACCGATCACTGCCCGTCTCCGACGCGTACGACGCATTGAAGGCGGCTAGTTCGGGCCGTAGAAACGCCAGCTGTTGTACTTTGAAGTGCCGATGAAAGCGTTCGAGATTCTGTTGCGCTTCGATGTCCGGATCGAGGTCCCACGGCCGGACGATTCGCGTCGGCGTCGTTTTCGCCGGCCGATGATTCAGTATATCGATGATTGAGAAACTTTTCACGCCACCATCGCTTGCCGCCTTATTATCTTCGACGACTTCCACCGTCGGCGAGATGCGATGATCGTTATTTGACATTTTGAGGCGTTTTAATGGTTTAAAATAGTCTTCGGCGTCGGATTCGCCAGGACATTGGCATACAACATTTTCGCTAAGACTTGTGTTTGGGTATGCGGCGGTTGTGTTTGGCGTCGATGTGATTATTGGTGAATTGGGCATGGGACTCGGACATCCGACGCTAATCTCATCCTCGCTCATATATTTAGCGTCCTCATCCTTAAAGTCCTGACTGGTTTCGGGTAGACACGGACTCGCTGAACGCGACGACACTGGACTGTTTTCGTACTTGATCGACATGTAGGGCGACATCTCTTGCGTGGCTGGATTCTTTGGCGACGACGTCGTATTGGTATCTTGCATCTTCTCTCAGTGAACCATTGCGGTGAAAGATTACAACATATACACAGCACACAATATTAATCAATCAAAAAATTATAGAGCCGAAAGGAAAAAAACAGGAAGAAAATCGCGCGCGCACACGATATATCGCTCTAGCACTTGTCACTGACAAACGAGACGCGCGAGCCACTCGAATCTAATAGCGAGTGAAGAGTTTCCCTCTCGCACGACGACGAAATGAAACGAGTTTCGCCCGTCGTGCTCGCACGCCACGCCCTGCAGGCGTGGCAAATCCACCATCGTGCGCCAATCGTTTCGCATCGGGCGCGCTACGCTCGGCGATGATTTGCGCGTCGAGCTAATACCATTCGGATGAGTCAGCATTGAGGCGTTCGGCGCTTTGTAGTTGACCGCGCCAATCGGCTGGTCGCATCGCACCCCCACTCTCCCCCCGGCCGACCGGCTGGATGTCATTTGTTTCGAGTGAAATTAATGAGGTTTTGTTTTAAGAGGGATTTAGGCTTGCGAGTTTTATGGTGCTTTATATCTTTTCCCACCTCCCACCTCACACACACACACAACACTAATCGTTTTAGAACATTGCAATAATTTTAGATTATTTTATGCGTTCTAGCACACACTGACAGCCTACTTTGCATTCTCAGCGCGAAGATTTTTTTTGTTCTACCTATACATCGCCTTGTCGCTGTTGTTTATTTCGATAAATTATTGCTTTGATTGACGCCTGGGTGGTTAGTGGTAGTGGTGGGATCGTTACATGTTAATTTGGTCGGGTTTCCAAATTGCCTAGCAAATTTCGAATAGAATTGGCCTAAATTGCTCAACGAAACTCAATTCTAAAGGTTTTTTGTTGTTGCTGATGATGATAATTGGAAAATATAACTGCCACACAAAAAAGGCATCAAATGTGTTCAAAAATTAATATGTCAAAAATAATATCTAACAATAGAAGAATTTCTCATGATTATTTCTAATGTGTTTGTTTTTGTTAATTGGCAAATTTTTACTAAATTAGAAATTGGTAAATTGTTAAATATGGAAAATATTATGATTGGGTTTAGACAATAATTTTAGCAAATGTAGAAAATTTCTTAAATTTATTTCCACAATTATTTTTTTGTTAATTAGTAACTGTTGGATATAAGGAAAACCTTCTAGGACTTTAGAAAATTTGTTCAAAATTTCTAAACTCAATCCCAACATGTATTTTTTGTGTCTAAGTTGTTTTTCTCCATTAATAGTAACTGTTAAAGAAGAAAATGGCATAAAATGAAAAGACTAAAAAACTCCACGTTGGTTTTTGTTAATTGGCAGATTTTTTAGTAAATTCAACATACTTTCTGTTAAATTTGGAAAGTATAGTCAATAAATTTGAATTGACAACAAAAATAATTTTAGCAAATTTATAATTTTCTTCTAATTTACTTGTCCAAACTTCCAAAACTTAACTCCAGGATGTTTTTTTTTGTGTCTAGGTAGTTTTTCTCCACTTAATTGAAAATACTAACTGTTAAAAAAGAAAAAGGCATGAAATTTTTCTATAATTTAATTCCACGATGTCCAAAGACGTATCCGAAAATTCCTAAACTCAATCTCAAGATGTTTTTTTGCGCCTACCTTATTTTCCACCACTTAATTGAAAATAGTATAACTGTTAAAGAAGAAAAAGGCATGAAATCCACCATGAATGTGTTCGAAAATTGTTCTATTGGCAAAAACAATAACTGCAGCAAAACGTCCGTCGTGTAACAAAAACCAATCTTCTTGAATGCTGCGTTGCATTATCTAATAATAGCGCTAATAATCATAACTCTTTTATTTATTTATTGTTTTATCGTTGTTGTTATTATAATAAACGACTGAAAACCGCTGCAAGGCGATAAGTGACATTGATGGAGATAATATATTGTTGAAAAAAAAGACTATTAACTTTTTTACGGCTCGTGTGATAACAATTATATAATATTGCGGGCGATGATACAATTTGACAATAAAAATTTTTTGCCAAAAGGTTGTTTCTTTCTTTAGAACCAATTTAAATGAAATTATACCGCCTAACGATATCGGTAAGGGGGTGGTGGTTAAGGTGGTGTTGTTGCACAGCTCGCTGCGCGCTGCGCTCTGCTGTTCTCTGTCCGTCGGTGGTATGTATTGTGTGTGCGGTGGTCGGTATAAATAACCCCCCGTGAAAGGGAGGCAGTACGAGGCGTGAGCATGGTGTGAGGTCGAAAGGCCGTACATAATCATTTCGAACACCTTTAGAGAGCACCGTTTTGAGTGTGTGTGTGTGCATGGGCAATACAACAACATTGAAATATTGTTGTGTTGTTTGTGTGTGTGTGTGTGAGTGCGAAGAGAGAAGCGCAGATGCTATAGCATTTTGGTGTATTTCTCCTCCTTTATCACGCAATCGATCACCTCGTGTGCCCCTTTTACGAGTGCGACGAAGAGAAGCACGAAAAAAAAAATGCCCATGGTGTGATTATATTACGTATGGTATTATTACGTTGTTCAAACCTTTAATAACAACGTATTTCATTCGTCCGACACCGGAAATTGTTTGGGATATTACTAATTAATATTTCTGAAATTGTAATTATGTTTAACACTTCCCAAAATGAACGAAAAAAAAAACCTAAAATATTAACTAATTCTCTTTATCTGTATATGTATAAATAGGCAGCAGCGGCGATATTAATTTCCACCGCGGCAATAAATTTCATCTATTGACGCTTATTAATTACGACACGTTCGTCTCTAAATAATGAATTCGTAGTTTGTCAAGGAAATTAAAAAAACCTAGATTTCTTTTTTATATACTCTTACAGATAGGTAGATGTATGTATTTTACTTTGCGAATCAACATTTTGAAATAACAAAGGATCTAAATTGATTTTCATTTTGTATACTATAATTTAGAAGTTATCCATTGCCAAATCAGTTTGATTATATTTCATCTCTAATTAAATCCGCTATTTTTGACTTTGAGTGGGTGTTATTTGGCTTGGAATTTTTGAAATAATTAACGTGATGGAATTTTGCAATGCTTTTGTTGTTTAGTTTCAGTATTTGTTTAACTAATAGGTAAAATTAATTTGCGTTACTTTCTTTATTGTAGTTGTAGTCTTAATTTGACACTTAGAAAAAAAAATGACATTGAAATTTTGCAATAGGTAGGTATACCTATATTTGGTTAACTAATAATCCAAATTCATTTGATTAATCTTAGGCATTAATTAGATATATTACTGCAAGTAGATTTTGTGTCTGCTTTAAAATTTAGAAAATATGTGATCCCAAAACTTTGCAATTTCTGATTATTTACATACTTAGATATATCTGGTTAACTAATAATCCAAATTCATTTGATTAATCTTAGACATTAATTAGATATGTTACTTCAAGTAGATTTTGTATTCTGGTCTGTTTTAAAATTTAGAAAATTTGTGATCCCAAAACTTTGCAATTTCTGATTATTTGCATAATTAAATATATCTGGTTAACTAATAATCCAAATTCACTTAATTAATTAATTAAATATGTTTCTTTGAGTATATTTTGTATTCTAATCTAGTTTAAAAAAATGATTTCTCAAAGTATTTTTGAATAATTAATACAAATTAATTTATTAAAATCACATATTCAATTATATTACATTCCTGGCCATTTTTGAAATTTAGAAAAAAATGTGGCAAAATTCTGAATTTTGAGAGCTTGCAAAACAAGGAACACAACCTCTGCTTTAATCCACAAAACTAAATTAAATTTTGGTAAAAGCACATTTAAATCTTTTTTGTTGTACCGAAATTTTGAGTAGCAATTTGTTTTGCCCAACACCGCCAATTAACTACAGCACAACGCTTAATTACTACATATTCATTAAACCTTGCATAAAATTGAAAAAATACGGCAAAGGCCAATTAGGCAAATTGTAATTGTTTACTATTCAAGCATATTCATTACCATTATTATTGTCGTCGTCGTCGGCGTTGTTGACTAGGGCGTAAATTGTAATTTGATGATTTTGCATCAAAAAGAAGCGCGAATGTTTACACTATGTCTAAATTGCAATCTAATTGTTTTAATTAATAAAGCGGTACTTCATTATATCGGGCGTGCGCTATTAAAAATCATTTAAATTTCACATCTTTATTGAAATAATAAATTGCCACATAATACATTACGCTTAATGTATTGTAAACAACAATATTTTAATTAGCTAATTAAAAAATTTGCGTAAATTGGATTTTTTTGTTGTTGTTGTAGAACTAATTGTAAGCGATTTATCTATTTTTGCGCTACCATACTTTCCAAATTTTAAACTAATATCTATAAATTTCACAGTCGCTCGTTTTCGTTTCGAGCAATTAAAATACTATCTCGGCGGCAGCGCGTTTTTCCTACCACTACCACCACCACCCTCATCCCTCGACAACAATTTAAAATCCATTTCGCTATTTTTAAAAGCTCAATTCTAATTTTTCACGCAATATAATTCAGGAAGGCCCCGCCGCCCATAAAGCACGAAAAAACAACCGGGGAACGTTAACAAATCGTTAGTTAGATTTTAAGCGAACGAGTGACAGATGGTTTTGTCTCTGTATATATATCCACGCCGTCGTATACATGCCCGACTTTAATGATGACTAATGAGAAAGGGATGATGATGATGTGACATGTAATATGATGAATACATCATTATTTTCTGTGTGCGTATATGTATGCGGAGAGATGCTATAACAGCGCACCGGCTGCCGTATATACGAACGTTGTACGGTAGTTTCGTTTCGTTTCGTTTTTGTTGTTGCTCTTGTCAGCCTCCATTCTGTATTGTAGCCATCAGGCTGAAACCCTTTCTGGTTCTTCTTTCTTCCTAACAAAAGCGATAAATTAACTTACAATTTTTTGAGGTCTGGTTTGTGTGTAAATGGGCCACACACACAATTGTATATATATTGTAGTATATGTGGGGTGGCTCTGCGGCTGTTGATGGTAGATGAAATGATAAATGAGATTTGTGTGGTTAATTTACTTGTAATAGAGATAAGTAGACGAAATTTTTAACGTTGTACAAAAACTATTTAAATGCCGATTTAATTTAATTTAGAAGAAACGAATGTTGTGTGTGTGGCATTTGTTTGTTTTCTTGATGTTATAATTATACAAACTACACCAATGGCCTGAATAAGCGCAGTTGTTTAAAACAAAGCATTTTAGATTAACCTTATTTGCTAATGTAAAATTTGGAAATTTGATTCTAATCTTGGCGTTTCTAATAAGCGGCAAAAACGCCCACTTATTACTTTTCTTCTATTTCTTTTCATAATTTTAAAGATGAATCATTTTGGATAACAATTTAATAAAAAAAATCGAAAACATATTCATTTTGAACATTTTGTTAATTTCGCCTGGAAGTTTTTGTTTGGATGGAAGATTTAGACTAAGTTTTGTGACATTGCAGCTTCTCCCTTTTCATAATGTTTAAGAAGAATGATTTTGGATGACAATTTGATCAAAAAATCAAATACATATTAATTTTGAATATTTCGTTAATTTTCCGTTGGGAGTTGTTGCTTATGTGTAAGATTTAGACTACACTTGATGATATTGGCGCTACTCTCTTTTCATAGTTTTAAACAGAGTGATTTTGGATGACAATTTGATCAAAAAAATCTAATAAATATTAATTGTGAACATTTAATTAATTTTCCGTTGGTAGTTGTTGCTTAGGTGTAAGACTTAGACTAAACTTGATGACATTGAAGCTTTCCTCTTTTCATAGTTTTAAACAGAGTGATTTTGGATGACAATTTGATCAAAAAATTCAATTCGTATTAATTTTAAACATTTTTTTGCTTGGGTGGAAGATTTAAACTAAATTTTGTGACATTGGATTATTGCCTATAATTTGAAACAATCCTATTTTCCGGATAAAAACCTTTTGTTTACTTTGGAGTTGGATTTCCAGAAATTCATTTTTAGATACCTAGTTTCCTTTTATAATTTTTTTTAAATGACCTTTAGCAAGCATAACTTTATATAATAAATTAGAGTACTATTTTTGGCCTAGTCTTCTTTTTATGGGAAATATCATATACGCAGTAAGAGATTAATCAATTGTAGAGGGAATTAGTCAAGCCTGTCATGCTTGTTTGGAAATTTCGCCATGCACCCCATATCATTGTCAGAAATCCACCCCAAAAACGTATAGCATATTGTCGCACTACTACAAATATAGATGATTAGCTTTTAATACACTGATTTTAAATACCGTTTACACTCAAAATATTAACAATAGCCTAGTAAATTACATGACAAATAAATGGTTCATTAATTTTTATGACAAAAATTTCCTGAATTGGATTCGAATAAAAATGGTATGAACTACATTAGATTACTGTGCAATTTTTTTCAAATATAATATGAGTAATAAATAAATTATCGTTGAGTTTTTGTTGCAAAATTTGTCCAACTTTATTCAAAAACTTTGCAAAATGTTTGAAACAAAAAAAATACATTAGATTAATGCTTATATTTGCCTGGTTGATGAATTTGCATTAATGGTTTAATCATCTTTCGAGTTTCTTCACCTTCTTCGAAAATAGCCGTTTGTGTGTATTGCAACATTGCGCGATGATGAGCAACGCCGAAAAAAACAACAACATCAAGCGTAGAAAAAAGCGCAGTTAAATCGAAATTAAAACATTTTCTAAAAACACAGCACGGAATTAAAGTAAAATAAAAGAAGATAATGTCATTATTATTACCAGCTAGGCTTAGTATGTATGTATGTGGTAGTACAATAGCGTAGCTGAATTCAAAATTACACATTAAATATAAATAAACAGAAGGCGAGAAAATTTATTATTATGCCTTTCTTCATATTTTTATTTTTCAGCATTTTATCTTTAATGGTTATGTAGATGTGCGCCATTACCTAATGTTTTTATAATTACACCCAACTTAACCTTTTTTTCCCTCCTCATTGTTATTATTATTATTATTATTATTATATATACATATTATATAGATTAATAGATATGTATTAGTAGAGTGGTGCGCGCGCGCTCGTATTCTAGGTGACGTAGGTAGGAAGAAGAAGGTAAATATTTTATAACCTAAATGAGTTACCATAATTATGATGCTTGCGCCCCCCACCATTCGTTGTGCTAACTAAATATGTATAGGAAGATTTTATACGTCTAGTTTACTCGGTTAAAGCAAAAGCAAAAAATTGCAGAAAACAATCTGCTATAATCTATCTAGTACAGTGAAAACTCGACATACGACNAATATATAAAACAAAAATAATTTTGCTTGCTGCGCCCCCACCATTCGATATACTAATTAAGTAAGAAGATTTTGTACGTCTAGTTTACTTGGTTAAAGCAAGAGCAAAAAATTGCAGAAAATAATCTGCTATAATCTATCTATTACAGTGGAAACTCGACATACGACCATTTTTTTATTTAGAACTATTTGTTCAAAAATTTTATTCATATGATTGAACAATTTGAGTACGGTCGTATTTCGATTTACACATCGAGGTAATTTTTTCTAGTGAAAACACGTCGGATGTCGAATTGGACGTATATCGAATGGACGTAGGTCGCGATTTCACTGTATTTGTTAAATTAATAGTCAAATATACATAAAACAAAAATAATTTTGCTTGCTGCACCCCCTGCATTCGATATACTAATTAAACACGAAGATTTTATACGTCGAGTTTACTTGGTTAAAGCAAGAGCAAAAAATTCCAGAAAACAATCTGCTATAATCTATCTATTACAGTGGAAATTCGACATACGACCATTTTTTATGAAGAACTATTTGTTCAAAGATTTTATTCATATGATAGAATCATTTGAGTACGGTCGTTTGTCGAATTTACAGACCGAGGTAATTTTTTCTTGGTGAAACACGTCGGATGTCGAATTGGACGTATATCGAATGGGCGTAGATCGCAGTTACACCGCACTTACTAAATTAATAGTTATAAATACATAAAACAAAAATAATTTTGCTTGCTGCGTCCCCACCATTCGATATACTAATTAAGTAAGAAGATTTTATACGTCTAGTTTACTCGGTTAAAGCAAAAGCAGAATTTGCAAAAAACAGTCTGCTATAATCTATCTATTACAGTGGAAATTCGACATACGACCATTTTTTATGAAGAACTATTTGTTCAAAGATTTTATTCATATAAGTGAATCATTTGAGTAAGGTCGTATTTCAATTTACACATCGACGTATTTTTTTCTTGGGAAAGCACGTCGGATATCGAATTGGACGTATATCGAATGGACGTAGGTCGCGATTCCACTGTACATACTAAATTAATAGTCAAAAATACATAGAACAACAATAATTTTGCTTGCTGCGTCCCCATCATTTGATATACTAATTAAATGGGAAGATTTTATACGTCTAGTTTACTCGGTTAAAGCAAAAACAAAAAATTGCAGAAAACAATCTGCTGTAATCTCTCTATTACAGTGAAAACTCGACGTACGACTTAAATGCGTTCCAAATGATTGCATCATTTGAGTAAGGTCGTATGTCGAACATACTAAATTAATAGTCAAAAATACAAAACACAAAGAAAGGTAGGAAGACAGTAAATATTTTATAACCTAAATGAGTTACCTACCATAATTGTGGTGCTTGCTGCGCCCCCACCATTCGATATACTAATTAAATAGAAAGATTTTATACGTCTAGTTTACTCGGTTAAAGCGGCAAAAAATTGGCAGCGATGCCATTCACATATAATATATGTATGCTTTGAAAGTAATTAAAAGGTAAATGCCATGACGGATTATTAACGTTTTTAATACCAAAACTAAAAGGTCTAAAATAATAAATTAGCGTATAAATTATACATATATATATATAATATAATATATATACACGTATATAAACAAAACGATAATGGCGCACACAAGCGAAATGGTATTAAGTGTGCGCGTAATTGATGAAGTCGCTGCACAAAAAATTAATTAGATTTTTAATTGTACGGATTGTTACGTTATTAATAAAAATGAAGTTGTATCGTAAATGTAATCCCGATTTTTATTTATTATCACGACATCCGGTGAAAAATTCCAATTAGTTTAACCAATATTAGCAATAATCACAAAATTCATTTATAATTAATTAATTAAGTCATTACATTTTCGAGTTTTAA